>JACJUM010002477.1:1908013-1985728 GCA_020976665.1 Heortia vitessoides | reverse complement strand
TCTAATTTTATTAACTATTAAAATATCATTAAGTCTATTCAATAAAATAAATGCGTCATTTTTGCTAATGTGCTGCCATCTGTGGTTTTAGATTTAAATTACAGTACAACAAATTGACTAAGGCAGCTTTTGTAAGTATTTATTACAAGAAAGTTCAGTAAATTTTTCATAGATGGCGGTAGTAAGAAATATTAATTGGTACTGTGGACGGTACATAGAGTCTAATTTTGTTTTCTTTTGTATAGTATTTTGTTAAAAAACTATGTATAGTTATAATTAACTTCTTTTCAAAACCTATTTTGCGCAATAGCATGAGTTAGTTGTCAGTTTTTCAGTGGGCAAGTTATAGGATCTACCTAGCAATATTAAGTGTAATTTCTAAAGGAAAACAACATAAAATTTTAGTTTTATTGCATAAGTTTAAGATTAAATGTCATTCAATATTCTAATTTTCTTGATAAAATTCTTATAATATTTGATGATGGTTGTGAACGGTATCTTCAAGATCAGCAAACTTCTTGCAGCTGATACCAACGGTTTCTCATACCTTCTAGAGCACGGAGGTGCATGTCATTTTGGGTCACCCATCCTATTATCGACCGTTGCTAGTTGCTTAACTTCAACGATCACACAGTGGATAAATAAAATACTGCGCCATGACATATAAACATTTCCATTTATTAATTAGTATGTCTTTGTTCGGATTCATAGTAAAATGTTATCCTGTTACCGATAGAGATTTAAATTAATTAATTAAAATAATTCTTAGACGTCATAACTTTAAACCACCCAAAATACACAAAGAAATAAAGACGAACCATAGAGATAAGAAGGTAAAAATAAAATGGGAAAGAAAACAAGAGTCGGTAAAAGAATATGGTATCAAATACGGTATAAATGCATGAACTGGAAAGGTTTTATATTTTATTGTTTATACAAACATTACATGCGATTTGTGTAAAAATAAAAAAAAAACATGTCGCGTTCACGTATCCTAGTTTACCGTCCAGTTAATATTATATTTAATAATGAAAATAATTATGGATGACTGTAATTTGTAATTATACTTCTACTGAATAAATAAAAAACATATTTGCCAGCAATGAACAAAAAATTAACATTTAATTTGTAAGACTACGACGACAATACAATCCGCGTGATAGCGTCACCGCAGTCTATAGACGCTCATAATATCCCAAGTATATCACTAGCGCGTTCCCAATCTTGTAACGTGAAGGTATTATATCACATGACAAACACAGCAAAGCGAACACTGCTATTTGGCGGTAGAAATAGTTGAGAGGTACCAATACACTCTAGCATGAGGTCTACTTCATGTAAATTGGTACAGTTCTTCTAAAGTTATGCCCCATTTAGACGATGCATTTTTATTTAACTAGATAAGTATATAGAGTTCAATCGATTTTATATGAATGAAAAAAAACTCAGTATCAGTGGCATGAAAAATTTATTTGATTTTCGTTTAATTACATTATTATGCTATGCTAAAATAAATACAGAAATTGTTCGAATATCTTCATCTTATTTATATGTTCAATTAAATAATAATGGATAATTAATATTAATACATAAAAGCGTCTAACCTATTTATTTATTTACAATCCAATCAATAAATTACTGTCATTTGGTGTATCGATACTTAGGGGAGTACCAATAACTAATTTTAAAGAAATAAAAATCAGAAAATTCTTTATGTATTTTATGATCTGGACGTGTGCTTTTTGTCTGTCAATAGTATATTTTATTTATTTTATTTATATAAACCGTAAAGCAACTAAGGTATTACAATGAGCAGAGAACGTAAAAACATTAATCAGACAATCTAGAGTTTTGTTATGTGACATCACTGGGTGGGTTTACATCTCTGTCCAACTGGTCTAGATTCTTTTGCCTGAGTTATTTCTCGTGGGAATTTCACGAAATTCATTCTTAGTACCTGTTTTAAACTCAATTTTATCCTATTATTAATTTTATATACACAGAAAAAAATGGTATTGAGTAATATTTTATATAACTTTCAATGTATTTAGTATTAAAAGTGAAGTGCTTTTTACATAATAAGTGAATAAGTTTCATAGTCTTTATAGATAATAAATATTATTTCCGTGGGATAATAATTATTGATAATGATTAGTTTTATTATTCGTTTCATATTTATGGATACAGCTAATAGAAGTAATTTTTGAGTGTCTTACAATTTGTGTGTGTTTTATTAAGCAAACGTTTTATAAAAGTAACAACTCCCACAGATTCTTCATCCCGTCCAGATCATACACAAAACTAAAATACTATCACAAAGTAAACACAGATCATAAATATTAATGGAAGATAGTATTGGTAAATGACTCCATACAATACAAAACCATACTTCGTGCAACCCGTATCGACAAACTTTAAGGAATATTTTTTAGAAGACGGATTTTTAGTATCATCACAAATAACACTGTCTCAATGTTTATATTATCACCATCACAAATTATATTGAAGTCACCTTCAAAATGGCTGCTGTAATTTTACTGGCAACATCTTGCAATCGATAAATAAATGATACGGTTTGTACCATTCTAGAGAAGACACCATTATTGTGTAGATCTTCTTCCAAAATATTATTAATTGAATAGTCATGATCACCATTTGCATTATTAATATTCATTTACTTTCTATATTTGTTATATATAATATAGATCTTGCAAACAAAAAACCGCCTCTTGCCCTTTATGAGTTAGAGGCATAGACTGTCAATGTGTGTGTTTGTAATAGAACTATTGCACGTTAAATAGAAATACGATAAATCGATTGATCCAATTGGTTGCCGACTGCTGTATAGACACGCACACTATAACAATATGCATGCACACAACTACAAGCATATGTTAACGACCTCCGTGGATTGCATAATCTGTACAATACGTACGTACCAATCAATTGATTTCTTTAAATTGCTAAGAAATTATTTATTACAAACAAATTCACACCTATACATATTTCATAACAATTTTGCGTAGTCATGTGACATTTATGTCCTGACATAATTGTACATTTAATTGAGCAGTGTTATTTGATCGTCATTAAACTAACCTATAACTAGTTGACGTCGGAAGATAGATATACCCATCCTGCTTTGCCAACCGCGTCACTGCAGCAACGAAATCAAAGGTTAAATTTACTATAAACCGTATAAATTATGATGGAAGGCTGTATAAAAGTGGTGAAGGCACGCGAAGTGTATTTACAATTTGTGCTGCGTAACGTTGGTCTGGCAGTGCAGATAGTACAGACGCTCCTAATACTGTTTTAAGGAGTCTGAACTTAGTAATAATATTAAAAGTGATGGAAAAATATTGGAAGGTTTAGTGTACATAATAAAAAACTTCATAAACATCCTATTTTTTTTAAACAATATAGAGAAGATAATAAGTTGATATTTATACAAACGAAGTAGGAACGTCTGTACATTTGGGTGTGTAATGTATATATAAATTAAACTATAACTTGCATGCTTATATATTGATATGTTTTGTTCTTTATATTTGAGAAATATGAAGCCAAGCGAAAAGACAACGTAGGGATAGAACAAAAAAACTGATATTTTCTATTTTGGCAGTGTCAAAACATTATTTTGAGAGACTATTTGATAATAACATTGATATATGTACTCGTAATATTTTTGTCGCTTTGCCTCAATTCATTTAACTTACTTCGTAAAAAAGCGAACACTCGCTAAGCTCTCACACCTCAACTCAAAGCTCAAGCTCCAGATTAAAAAAAATATAAATATTTACAAATTCTAACACTATTGTGTGTAACATTGCATCGCGTGATAAAAATTATAATGAATAACTACAATCGACTATCATTTTAAAATATTTGGATAGAACTTTATCGATTATTATAATTTACAAATCGATTATATCTACAATGGAGATTACGGAAAGACCCTGTTTTAACAAGACCTAGATTATTCTACGAAGGTCCGACGTTAGGTATAATACAAACCACCGAGCGAGGTATCGTGTAGGATTTTAGAAAATAATTCTGGTAACAAGTAGTCTAAACTTTAGATTCATCGCTAAATTATAAAATAATAAATATTTTGGACGATATGTTAACAAGTGTCTCCTAACGAACACGCACTAAGCTGATCGACTCAGCGTAATTAAAATTGGACCAGAAATAAACCTTAAAATACTTTTGATTGCACGAAAGAAAAAAGCTAAAGCCTTCATTGGGTCGCTTCAGCGGTGTGATAATGGGATGGATGGTAACGCCAAACCTGAGGAGGAGAATACTCCACGGGGACTTCTTGTGCAGTGCCTCCTGCTCCCCACATTAGAACGGTTTGCCGAGGCATCTCTGACGCTTGCGTCTGCTGCATCCTGTCCTGTTCAGTTGACCCACTGGATCCCCCTGGACTTGGTCCTGGAACTACGCTAGGCGATCTTCTTTCTTGCCCCGTGACTGGACTCATATACCTCCCACTGCTGTCGACGTAAGCGTATTCTCTCGAAGGTGGCCTATGGTAGGTCGGTGCAACTTCGTATCCAGGCGGAGGCGCTGGCTCGAGGAAGCCATTTGGTGCGTAGGGCGTGTAATGGTAAGACAAAGGTTTGTATTGATGGAAGAGGTTGTCCGCTGTGAGGAATCTATCATCCAACGGCGGAGGAGCGTAATGCAATGGGGGGGCTGGTGGGTACTCTCCGTAAGGCGCGGTATATGCACCGTTTAAGTTTGTATACGCAGCGGCGACGGCATCCGCTGCTAGATAGTCTACTGGGGGAGGAGCTGGCGTAGTAGGCACTCGTCTTTTGTTTCTGCATGTCGACAAGAAGTCCCGTAGTTGTGTCTTGTATCGCCTTGCAGCTCTTGGCGGCGTGGTCACATTTGTTTCGCAGCCTGATAGTTGTTCTGTTTCAGAGAAGTATAAGCTAGTGAGGCCGGTGTCAAGGTAGCTCACTTTGAAGTCCATTGTTCTCTTCCCTAATAAATCTCTGCCCTCCTCTTCCCTGTAACATAGTGAATAATTTCAAGATATATTTTTTGTCTTTTCTTCAGATACATCATATGTCGTCATATGTTAGATATAATTCTTTTTTAAATGTTCTTAATTGTCTTTTATGTTTAATATCTGATAGAAATAGTGTTCAGTCTTCAATGGCAATACTCGACTTACATGAGAGGTCGATGCGTGCTAATGACGAAGTCTGGTTTGGAGTTTTTGTAAACAAGACGCGATGAAGTTTGCAGCCACTGCCACTGTCCATCTTTAGTTTGGAAGCGATACGCGATCATCCCGGAAGCACCTGTTTTTAGTACTGGAACAAAAAATACAAAGGTAAAAAATCACAAATTTACTAAGGATTCGTTCCGCAAACTTTCAATGGAGCCTTGGAGGTTTTAGAATGATGACCACGCGCGAGATAACGCAGCGTAGGACAACCATCAGCAAGGTAAACAGACGAACTGACTAGCACTGCAAGATCGCGCCGGTTGCAGCCCACATACAACTGGTCTAATTAAAAATCACTTGGCAAGACCTACGCTCAGCAGTGGGTGTTGTATGATAGATAGAGCAATAGTTGTATGACAAAAGTGTCATACAAGTATTGCACCAGTTTGATCAAATGTAACTCATTTCATACATATATACATCACGCCTGTGCCCCATCGGGATAGGCAGAGACTATAGATCTCCACTTGTTACGATCTTGGCATGCCTTTCTCGCTTCCAATACTCGCATGTTCATTTATTCTTAATACTTCCGACCTGGCCCTTCTTTAATACCTCTTCTACCTGGTCAACATCCATCCGTTATACACGTCCAAACCATCGTAATATTTCTTTCTCTATTGTTGTCACAACATTGATCACCCATTATACGCTTATCTATCTTTTAAATTTATATGATTTTTTTAAATCTTAACTAATTTCTTATCAAAATATAAATTTTAATATAACCAAAACTATTAACTTATTTTTTTCACATAGAGAAAAACCTTTACAGGATGTTTTCGCAAATGTTGGACTATATCATTAATTAACATTATAATAAACCAAGTTGTATACTTACATTCTTGATGCGCACTGGCAACGTATGCCAAGTCATCATAGTGAACTAGATCATAACCACCCATATTTGCTAATTCTGCGTCTGTGTATCCTAGTAGCATTTTACCCCTGGAAAAATAAAAAACATAAATAAATAAATTTAAGGAAAAGAAACACTATGATCTGTAGATATAGATGCTATACTTACCTTTGATCCATTGAGACTAGAGAAAGATCAAGCTTGTGCTTGCTCTTGAACATGACTTCCTTCTGAGGGATTTCCAGAAGGCTCGGCGGCCCGAATGGCGCGCAGATCGCAAATAGCGCCAAAGGAGGCTCTTCTGTTTTCTTGTTCTGACCGTGAAGGACTTTAATTCTACCTCGAATGTCCAGCCTCTGGAAATAAATTTCATAACCATTAAGGAAGTAGTTATATTACACAAATATATAGGTAACTTAGCTGCCTTGAAATAGACGGAAATGTCGGTATTTTTTAATGAGGTATATTTGATTATATAATCCTAGACAATCGAAAACCAATATTTATTGTTTTATCTGGCCTTGTTCTGTATTCACATTTTTGAAGACTATAGTTCAGTTAAAGATAATAACGTGGCTTTGCGATTTTCTAAGAATATTTATTAATAATATTTTCCCTTCAAATTTATTTTATTTTATTAGTATGAAAACATTAAACTTACCAAGAACCCAGAAGTATTGTCTAGCAAGCACCTAAACCGTACTGTGAAGCTCCTCTCCAGCAGATGTGTTCGGTCCGGTCGGAGGACATCTTGCATGGTGAGGTTGCTGACCTCGGGAGGAAGGAAGGAGTTCCAAAGCAGCTGCCTCTGCAGCTCCTCGCGGTCTTCAGAATGTACCAGCTCGTACACTGATTGATGGACTATGTCTGACTGTGGAAGAGATAAATGTATTTATGTATTTAATAATTGTCTAGATTACGGTTATCTGGTTTTCAGAAATGTGGTTTGTCAAAATATAGATTATTTTTGTCGACTTTCCTTTGTTACGAATAAAAATATGAAAAAATGGCGGTATATTTACCGGTTTAATGGCGGTATTACTTATTAAGGTACCATAACCAACAGATGGCGGTATATCCATCCGTAATAGGGTAGATGAAAGGCACAGGGCAAGGATGGGCAGCAGCATCTCCGTCGCGAAAGCTGCGCTATGCGTTCGCTAACACGCTTGCCCAGCACGGAAATTATGGGCAAAAATCCCCCTTTCTTGGGGAGGCCTATCTCTAGCAGTAGACTTCCAATAGCTGATGTGATGATGATGATATGTTGCTTATTTTAATTAATACGATATTGCTAACAATTGTTACGTTTTTACATTAACATCACTGATTCATATAAACATTTCTTTTTATTGTAGTCCAGTCCACATAGAAACAGTATTCTTTTGTGAAACATAAATAAAACTCGTAACTTTGGTTGCAATAATATATACAATTAGTAGTATTAGAATTTTATTTTAAAATGTTAAGAGGATACGTGAACACAAAACTACCAATTCAACTAAATTGGCGTGACAAAACTATACAACGAAAACAAGATAACAAGATAATTCAATCACAAAGTATATTTATCGGCAAAAAAGCAAAATCATCAATCGAGTCATTAATCAATAAAGCGGCGATAACCCTAAAAATCGATTCAAATCCGATCATTAAAACATCGTCTGTAACGAAGATGGACAAGTTAATTCTGATTTTAGACTGGCAAATGACAGCAGTGTCACTTTCATATAAGGTTCAAATTGCAATGTGATCCATTCGTGTTCGTTTCTAACACGTCATATGATAAACAACCGTGTAAACACTGTGAATAATGCGCCAACAGCATATGATGCATGCACAAAACTAATTGATAATCAATGGGGTCCCTCAAGGCAACTATTGGGGCCCCTTCTTTACAACGTTGACATGTAAATGAATCATGAGCGAACAAAAATATACGGTAAAGGTGGGCAGAAAATGGGGTTCCTTGGAGCAGTACAATGTGAGTTACAACATATTGCGATGGCATTAAACGTCAGAGGATGATTTGTTAGGTAATTGCTTTTTGTTCTCTATTTGGGGGTAGAGGGTTCGGTTGCTATGAAACAAACCAATGTTTTGTTGATACGCTATTGTTTTGTCAAAAGATTTTTACTGTCGTCGGTTTAGTAATCTACCACGCTTTATTATTGCACAGAAGACATTTATTCGACAAATATCTTGTATGAAAATAATTTCTTAGTCGCTCAACTCTCACTAGTGTCAGTCTGTATTGTTCAAATCGTTGGAGTGTAACTGATAAATTAGTGAAAGGAACTAAATTTCTCTTTGTTATTAATATACTGCTCGTTTATTTATTGTCAAATAAAATTGTGTTGTATTAATTTGTTAGATGATTTGTCTTGTTTTCAATCGTTAGGCAACTTTCTATATCTATCTTTCTATATTTTGCGTGTATTATGTTTGATAACGGGTAACAGTACTAATCAATCAAATGCAAACAGCCGAATTCGAATCCAAATTCGCCCCTTATAATTACGGCCCATTTAAACGCTGTAGTAGAACATTAGAGGTGGATCGATACGCGGCCACCTGGTGTGTGAACTTCGAGTTAATCTATTCACTTGGCCCCTGGACGAGGGAAAGATAATGTCTGGAAATTTAAAATGGGAGTGATTCATTCAAATTTCATTATAATTGACATATTGTGTTTTTACGCGCAGTTTTATTTCATCTATTCTCTCGTATGAGTCACTGCATTAATATAAGTTAAAGGCAGCTTGTTAAATTGCCATTGGACATTTGAGGTTTGTGTAATCAATTAGAATATATTTTTATAAGTTCATAAAAAATCTAGGCCTGAGGTACCGTCAGAGTAAAAAAATACCTCGCTCTGTACCAGATGCCGGTACCAGCACCGACAGATGGCGGTATATCCATGCCAGATAATGTAGCTCAAATGCTAAGGTGGGGATGGGCAACAGCGTCCCCGTCGCGAAAGCTCTAAGATTGCCAACACGCTTGCCCAGCGCGGCAATTATGGGCAATATTTTCCCCCTTTCTTTGGGAGGCCTACATACAGCAGTGGACCTCCAATAGTTGTAATGATGATGATAAAAAATCTCAAAAACTACCAGGTTCTTGTGAAGTCTTCAAGAATTTACTATATCTATAGTCTAAGTTTACTATAGTCAAAGAGTTGCAGTTACATTGTTTGATATCAAATTTCTAGTATATTAATATTTCTCTCTCTTGGCATCCTACAACTGCCACTTTCACTTTTACTACCCCTTATAACAAAGCACATGTTTATTAAATTCTTAATAATAAGACCATACTAATATCGAACATAGATTCTTCATTTTAATTGAAAAAGTCGAAAGTGTTATTTCTTTATAACTCTAACTATAGGATTTCTAAGCAAGATTGATTGATTTGAGCGATTACATTGTTTAATATATATTTGTTGTTGTTCATTATGGTTTGTTAAATAATTGTTTATTTGTGAATATATGATGTCTTCGGAACACCGCGATGTATTAGATTATAATTGGTGTACATTAATGCTTGTCTTTGCCCTTGCCACATATACTATAAATATGTAATATGTTATTACATAATGATAATTATTATCATCATAAAAGCATTAGAACATCCACAACTGTACATAGGTTTTCACAAGAAGGGAAGAATTTAGCCCATATTTGCAGCGCTTGCTGAAATTGTTCAGCAACGCTATATTTTGCGAATATACTGTTATAAATCGGTTTGGGTACCCCATTCGCCTATTACGGTACATGTCACAGTACTTTTATATTTATAAATAAATTAAACAGTAGTGTATAGATACCGCCGACATGTGACTAAAATAGGGTAATGTACCTTGCTCTACCACAAAGGGTAATTCAAGTTTGATTAGTTCGCTCGATTTGCGGGGCGATGCGGCGATCGCCACGTGGCCCAAAGTCAGGAAGTGGCAAGTACCCGGCTCGCTTTAATGATTCCCAAATCGATTTATTTTAATCGCGAACCACCCCTGATTTCGCGTGGACGGAATGTTTAGAAAGGACTGCTCAGATATTTTATTTGTATTAATATATCTTTAAATATTTTGATCGATATTTTTCTGAATTTGTTTTAGAGTTCCTTTTTTGGTTACGAAAATGGTAAAAATAATAATAATAATGGTACAAGCTCTATGTTAATTTAACCTTGCCAAAGATTAATCAAGAATTGAATCTTCTATTAAGATTAAATTTAATTTGATATTAAGTTATTCTATCATGCCATAATAATTTTGTATAAGTAACCATGTGTGTAGTTTCATTTTACAAATATTTATATTGAAGTAATTAAAACCTCTGAAACATTTTTAAAAATAGACATGCTGGGACATCTCTTAATACTTATGCTTGATACCCAGAGCTGCCTCAGTGCCTCGGTGAAAAAGATGGTGTACGACGCGTATTGGACGAATAATAACGTTATAAAATATTATTTATTATTGTTTCATTTAATTTTATGACAATTTTCATTCGGTTTATGATTTCTATGTAAGTGATTTCGTGATTGAATACAATCAGTATAAATATCAGTATTGATAAATAATAATCATAAATTCACACCTGGACAACGGAAAGCACTTGCAAAGCTTAACTGACATCAGACTACAGATGAATCATAAATATAATATTTAAATATATATTCAACACCCAGATACAAGACAAATACATCATGTGTGCACCAAGGATTATGCCATCAATTGCCAACCAGAACAAATATTTAATATTAATTACATTTGTGTTTGTTCTGGAGTCGGTTCAATGTATGAGATATTATGTGAATTTATTTAATTAGATTTTATTTTTATTAATTTATTTGTGCCATATCTATACATTCATAGTCCACCAAGTTGCTCAGGTAACTGAATAACCCTGTAGAAAGTATCAAACTTAGGGTGGATATAAAAATATATGATTGTAACAGAGTTTTATGGTAGGGGTTGAAATCCCCCCAGACTTACCTCTACTGGCAATATTTCAAAGGGACTTTATTAACTGTAATGTTCGTATTTATTAATGAGCGCTTTTAATGTGGCCTTTTTGTCGCGTTTGGGTTCGTTTGGAAAATAATTGGAACTGCTAATGAAGAAAAAGCGGTTAATTAGGTTAAAAGAGGTCAGTGGGAAAGTCTTTGGAATGGGCTAAGGCTTTGATATAGTTTCGTTATTAGTGATTATAGAGTATATAAGATGAGTGGGAATTTTTATATAATATTTTGATAATTAAGTTATATGTAAATTATGTTTAACATATTCGTGTATATATCTTTAAAATATGGTGGATAATACTGGAAATTGATACCTACATATATAAATATATATATTAAATATTTGTGTTTTTAATAAATAAACAAATTCACATGTCATCTAATGTGTCGACTTGACTCGTAAATAACAACCTTCACGTGGTCAGATAAACGTATTAGCTGAAGCGACTGATTATAAACAAACGTGTTTCTTCGTGCTAAATATATAGGCTTTAGATTAATCATTAGTGGCTCGCTCTGACTTCGTCCAGGTATTTATTTAACCCGTCAAGTTCGCTAGTTTTGATTGGTTTTTTTTGACGTTGACAATTTACGTCACACCGTTCGACAGAATAAAAGGTGTTGATTAGTTAAAAATATATGAAAGGTTATATAGAATATTTAATTTTAAATCACACTATCTCTATATTTTGTTGCGAAAGTTGCGCTCTGCAATTGCCAACACGCTTGCCCAGCGCGTCAATTATGGGCAAAGAGCCTTCCAAGGGCACTTGGAGAGGCTTTTGTGGACTTGTAACGGTTGGTATGATGATGACAATCTCTATTTTTTTTAATTAAAACTATTCACATGCCTTAAAGAATATAGGCCAATTTGTCAAACAGTTCCGGAGTTTAACGCTAAGCAACATTCTTTTTTATTTGATTTAGACGGACCCGATGGCGTATTTGGTAGTAAACTTATCTTGTACATTTAGAGCAAATATTTATATGAAGATATTTGTATTTGCTCTGTCTGTATCTAGCTGTTATTGATATGTATTATAATTTATAAGTTTTATTTTGCTTTATGTAATTATCTGTGTATTATTTCAGAGTATTATTATCATAAGCGTATTTGTGATTCCTCTATTGTCTGATATCTGCAATATGATCTATTGTGTGAGACTCGTGCTTTAAGTGACTTATTTTAGAGTCAGGTCAACGTTTATTCAACAACAGTTAGATGTCGTGTAAATTTAATTATTAAATTTATACAAACATTTGTTCATAAAAATATTTATATACTTCAACTAATCTAACTTACTACCTCTACACAGAGGAAGGTACTATTCCACTCCGCCGGTACCTCACCGCTTATAAGCTATTTATTTTACCAATAAAAGCTTTTTTATTTGTTCCAGTAAACGATATTAAAGCTTTGAAACGATAAGCCTTTCAGCTTTTAATATCGCCAAAGGCTTTTACTGTTAGCTATCTTGGTAATTAATATTTTCATACGATAGTGAAATGCGACGAATAAATTTAATTGGGGTTGGCGCCGACCTTATCTAATTTTTTTGATTAATAACTAAGCTTTGGAATTAATTTTTGTGTAAGGGGATATTTTAGACGGTCAAATGAAGTGGCGAGTGATGACGAATATAATAAGAATGAAATGTAAAAGAATTTCACTTATTAAAAATAGGCAAATATTAGTTGCCGTGAGGTACCGGCACATTTGAATTGTACCTCCTCCCGTATCAGGTCCGTAAGAGGCGACTGTGGTATATATCCATCTGAAATAGCATATAACAAGGCGTCGCCGAGAAGCATAGCTCTACAATTGCCACCATACCTACCCAGCGCGATAATTATGAGCAAATTCTCTCTTTATTTTATGGAGACCAGAGCAGTGGAGGATCTACGGCTGATCATCATTTCATCATAACAACCATTGGAAATCTACGGCTGGATATAGGCCTCCCCAAGAAACGGAAGTTTTGCCCATTATTTCCGCGCTGGGCAAGCGTGTTAGTAATCACAGAGCGCGGCTTTCGCGATGGAAACGCCATCCATCCCCACTCTCTGCATTTGAGCTACACTGTCTCGGATAGATATACCGTCACCTGTCGGTTCTAGTACCTTAGTCACCTCTTACAGCACCTGGTACAGAGAGAGGTACTATTTTACTCTGCCGATACCTCTCCTTCAACATGTTTTAATAATGTAGGTATTTACAATATAATATAACTTATATATTTATTTTATTGCTACCCCATAAAACTATAAACATTTTAAAAACCCTATTTAGTAGTTTTTCTATGAAAAAATATCAATTATCTATTTATACAGCCACAGAAGTCTTTGCGTCATTACCGTCTGTTAATATGAGAAAATGTAGAGATTCAGGTTATTGTTTACCTGATGGAAGCCTAAGTAGCTCTCGATGCTGTGTGTTGCGAAGAAGACTTCTCCTTCGCAGGTGAGTATCATCAGGAAACCGTTGAGAGCCTGGAAAACGATAAACGAAATTAACTATAATTAATTTAAAAAATATATTATAAAAATAGCACACATCATGGCTATGTCTAATCGGGGTAAGCAGAGAATAAGCTCCACTTGACTACGATTTTGGCATACCTTGCTTCCATTACTCGCATTAATCCTTTCATACACACTCGTTTATACTTGGTTCTCTTGATCTGGTCCTTCGTTAATCTTCTAGCTCGTTCATCTTCTAAGATATGTTCGTGCCTTTGTCGTCCTATAACAACTCTTTCATTCACTTCCGTTCTATGACGTCGATTGTTGGATATAGGCATCCCAAGTAATTTCTAATAAGACTCGCGCAATCCTGCGGTTCCAGTCAAATCGGGTGGACATCTAAGCAAAGAGCCCAATGGTGTAGATGGTATTATATTTGTGATTACACAATTGTCTGAAGTCTATAATAAAAGTGTTTTAAGCGACTTATCCTGGAGTCAGGTCAATGTATGAGATATTGAAAGAGTTTATTTATTTATTTATTTATTACCTTTACGAGGTAGACCCCATGAAAAGGTCGCCTGCATTGGTACCTCACTCTCACTTTTTACTGTTCGCATGATGAGAGAGGCAGTAAAAATACTGGGTAATGTGACATCAAATCTTCAAGTCACAAGATTGGCAACGTGATATTGTGAGCGTCTTTATGCTTGTTTGTTGACCTGGTCTAATAAAAAAAAAACCTTACGGTTTGTGCCTTTCTTTAATATTGAAGCTATAAATTTGCCAATTACTTCTTAATTTACCGTTAAGCCCTAAATATTTTTATAGTTTCAGGATGATGTAATAAGCATTCAATTTAATTGGCATTGATTATACAAAAACAATAATTAATTAAAATCCCAATTATTTTATTTCACAAACACAGGATTTTATATTCTATTTACATTAATTGATGTACCTCTGCGTCATAGTTTCTTTAATCAATCGTTATCATCATCATAGACGCCGCCTAACACCATCTTTTAGTCCCACCAAAAAAGGTGGATTTCCATATAATCACCTCACTAAGCTCACGCAGAGCGTAGCTTCGCAAAAGGTAGCTCTCCATCCACAATCAGTTCTATTTAAGTTACACTGTTTCTGGTGGATATACTACCATCTGTCAGTTTCGGTAGCTCAATATTCATAAGTCTATTTATCACTACAGCCATTGCAAGTCCACTGGTGGACATAGGCCTCCCCATGAAAAGGAAGGTTAGTCTATAATTGCCACGCTGGGCAAACGTGTTGACAATTGCAGAGCGCAGCTTTCGTGGCGGAGGTGCTGCTGCCCATCTCCACCCTGTGCATTTGAACTACACTTTATCGGATGGATATATCGTCACCTTAGTCGCCTCTTACAACACCTGGTACAGAGGGAGATACTATTCTACCCTACCGGTATATCACGGCTGGAAGTCTATTAAGGACTAGAATACCATGACTGATTCAAATTTTTATCAAATATTTTTAAGCAGAACACTGATGCTAAACAAAAATGACACGTAAGTATAGTGACATAACTTCTTCTTTCCTTTTTCAAATATTGTTCGACAATAAGTTTCACTGAAGCCTACCTCGGATACATTATATATTCAGTCTGGTGCAATGGAAATAACGAATTTGCCGCATGTTTCCGTCAATTTTCTGCAGCGAGTGCATGTTAGAATAAGTGTATAAACCAAACAGTTATAAATGTCTTTTGTTATTGTATCAGCCGCTAGGTGGCGCTTTTCATTTTTTTCTTTTTGTACCATGTAACTTGGTCGGTTATTACCTTCCTTCTCTGGGTGACACTCACTGTATAGCAAGATAATAAATCTCTCTTTTGTAATTCAATCCTGGTTTATTTTGCTCAAGATCCTTCAGTGCAACGTGAGTTATAGATGGTTGTGGTGATGTGGTGGTAGTGTGCATTATGTGCCGATAAAATAACGGATCCGTTTGAATAAGTTTGTACTTCATCATCGTCATTACATCTACATAGAGAAGCAAGTGTCAATGACCTCGTACAGAATAACATGAATATTGCATTACCTATTAACCTATAAATAATTATAATTTTTTACGCAGGAAAAAAATATTGTATTTTAAAAATAGTTATAGAGTAATAATTTTAAAAATTATTTATTTATTATTTATATTAATCTACATGAATTATATTGTACAAGCCATTGTATTATATTCAACTCATTAGTGAGTCACTAATATAGTTTCGTTTACTTACAAATAGCAAGCGAATGGATGAAAATCGTACGTAGTTCGAATTCAATCTATATAAATATAAAAGGAGTTGACTGACGGAATGGCTGACATATCAACGCAGGGCTTAACTATAGGGGTAGGAAACTTGAAATTTTCTTTTTATAACGTATTAATTCATCCCCTAAAGGAGTAAAACGGAAGTGCAACGTAACTGTAAAACTTTGCTTCTTGAAGTTTTTAGAATGAAATTCAGTATAACAGTTCTGCATTGAAAGACATGAATCACGTGTAAATTGTTTATTAAAACATAGCAAATTTGGGGGTCTAAAGTTAGTATGAAAGTTCTAAAATACAACGTTCGTACAAACGTACATATACCGTAAAACGAATACAACGTCCATTGGGTTAGCTGGTCATCATTGCAGCCGGAAAACGTCCAATGCTTTTTTTATTGGTATAAAATGTTATGTCGACAAATAAGTATACAGTGCGCGTAATAGTAAGCGTCAATGCATCCTATAGACGCTTGTAATATTACAAGGATATTACTGACGCGTTACCAACCTTGTGACTTGAGTGTATTATGCCACATTACCCAATAAAATCACTACCTCTCTCACCCTTCAGACCGGAACACAGCAATTCGAACACTGCGGTAGAAACAGATTTGAGTGAGGTACCATTGCAGACGACCTTCTTTATAAGGTCTACCTTATACCTTGTGTGGTCTAAAACCTCAAAAAATAGGGAATTCGCCCATGCGCTGGGCAAGCGTGGTGGTAAATGCAGAGCGTAGCTTTCCGTCTATCCCAGTCCTGTTGCATTTGAGCTGCACTACTTCGAGTGGTTATTTGTCAGTTGCAGTACCTTAGTCGCCTCTTACATCACCTGCTACAGGGGGAGATACTATTCTAGTCTGCCGGTACCACATGGTTAGCTAGTTATATATAGAAACTTTCCTTTTAGTTGCGTTAGAATTAGTGATCACCCGAAGATTTATGACGAGCTCTAGATAAATTTGCAAAACAATATCGCAAATCAGTTATTGGTCCTAGAAATGGGCCCGGCCTGGTGTTGCCCGTAAATTATGCAACAAGTCACATATTTCCGATATTTAATACTATCTACTTTTACATTGATATATTGACGACCATCTTGCAATTATATTTATTCGTATATACTTGCTAATTTATAAATCATTAGAAACATAAATTGTAGTTGAGTTTGTGTCAAAAAACTTTCGCGATAATGCTGGTAAAATAATAAATTCCCACAACATCCCACACATTGACTAGACTCTATAGTAAGTCGCTTAAATCACTTGTGTTACGGACGCCAGACAACAGAGGAATCACAAATGTACTACTTAAATACATATATTCAATACTCAGACAATGAACAAACACAAATATCGTTATATAAATATTTGCTCTGGGTGGGATTCAAGCCCACGACCCTTGGCGCACGCGATAGGATCACTACCATCTGTGCCATCGCGTTTATATTACAGTTTTATTAATCTAGAGATTGGAGTTTGATTTACTGTCATTGAAATGGACTATATAGCTCATTGTATAAATATCTAGAAGCCATCGTTTATTAATATTATCATATCAGCCATAGAAAGGCCACTATTGAAAATAGGCCTCAATTAACCGTCGCACTGATCAGGTGTAGTGGCAGTTGCAGAGTGCAGTTTCGTGATGATGCTGCCTATTCCCACCCTGTAGTATTTAAACTGCGCTCGGATGGATATACCGCCATTTGTAGATTCCGGTACCTTAGTTGCTTCGTTACTTCTTGCGATTTTTTGTACAGGGGGAGGCAGCATTATACTGTGCCGGTACCCCACGACTTTTTGATATACTTTTTTTGTAATTCACATGTTGATATGATAAGGTCAACTGAAGCAATTATACTCTTTAAAAATGTTATTGATATAATTAATTGCGTTTTGAAATTAGAATGTTATTTTCAAGTCAAACAATTGAATTTAGATTAACAAATTGATAAAATGTATTTTGTCAGATGCTATTTCTATCAAATCTAATTCAATAAATCAATTAAGATTGTAATGTAGAATCAAGCACTGGAAGAGTATAATTCGTCCAATATACCATTCCCAGTTCTAATCAAATGATTTTTAATAAGAATTCTACTATCATTTTTATCAGCATACGTATATTAATTAGTAACAGCAGCATTTAAAAAAATTATTTAAAATTATGTTATTTCAATTCTCACATTAATTAGTATGAAATAATATATTCGAAAAGTTTCATTCAAATTGCCCTGTTATCTTAAACGTTATTCAAGTGTTATTGTTATTTACCTGTAAGAACATCTCCCCGTCCGGCATCGCGTGATCGTACGGCGAGTGCTCCCGCCTGTGCCCGTGGATGTCTTCCTTGTCTTTGTGCATGACCACTGTAACAAACAGACAGAACATTTGTTATATTTATCTAGAAATAACATGGAAAAAATTCAAATAACAATTTTGCTATTTAATCTCAATTAGATATTCCAGGCGAAGAGTTTTATGGTGTTATTAGTTTTAAAGTCACTTATTTTGTCGATAGTAGATAAATAAATGTTTCATTATATTATTAACACAATTCAAAGTATCAATATATTAATTACCACCATCATCATATCAGCCATTGAAAATCCAATTACAAAATCATGAAATCCGTGAAATTTGACTCCTAATATGTAAAATTGCATCAAGTATTTTTTGTCATAGACAAAATGCACTAGAAACATATTAAATAAAAAAAAACATACACACACTCTCTGGTTTGAATGACACATACCTAAATGAAGTAAATATTCATTGTCTATAGGCTGTAGTGATAATATTCTCTTTGGTCTTATTGAATGTTAAAATTATGCTAATAAAAAATAAAAATGAAAAATAAGATGTAATTTTGAAATTGTCAGGAATTACGGTCGAAATTCGACCACCGAGCGACCACTAGTAAAATAAAAAAGCCGTCAGATAGTAAAAGGTTTGGTTTAGCTACTGGGTACGTAGGTTGGTAGCTTACGGGTATTTTCGCTGTGATGTCAAGAGTCAAATATCACTTCTTTTTTTAGTGCAGGTCAATCAAATAGAAAAAAATTAAAGGATACTCAATTGTTTTTTCTTCCTATATGTTTTAGCATAAGTTTATGTTAACAATAACCATTTACGAAATGTAAGCTATCAAATACCAACAAGATTTTTCCAAATAATACCTTAAATTCTATAGATAACCGCGTTCAAACAAACTAACTCATTAACTTGAATAATGTAGGTAGAAGGTCAGATGTCATAAATAAATGGGTTTGTGAACATTGTAAATAACATATGAACATCAAAGTTCCGTTACAAACGCACCGAGGTGTCTTAAATATGGTTATCAAGGAAAGAGGAATAATTCATTCCTGCAATGCACAAAAGAAGTACGTCGACTTTGCTTCTACGTAATACATTTTTCCGTGTTTAAAACATAAAGGTCACCGCGGACAACTGCGATAAATTATTTAAAAAGAAAACATTAATAAGTTGCTACGTAACTCGCATAAAAATGGGAGCCTTTGTGGTCGCCGCTTTTTCTAACCACGATGAACGATATAACTATTTATTAATTATATCATAAATAGTTGACATTTCTGTTTATCCGTAAATAATGACAATTTTATTATCTATTAAATATTATCATCATCAGATAAATATATCAGTTATCGAATAAATTTATCACTACAATAATATAAATAACCGTGCGGCACCGGCAAAGAAGATTAAAAAAGACAGTGAGAGCGGTACAGTAAGAAGATTGAAGAGTATCAAATCGTAGGATGTCCACTGTTTGACATATGCCTCTCTAAGAGAGTTCCATCATTTTGGTGGATGTTGACGATACTAGTAGAAAACCGCTTTGATTTTTGCGATAGGATTTCTGCAACTGATCTACTGTTTTGGATGGTTATCTATACTACCATCTATCGGTGCAATCATGATTTTTTAGACCAGGTCGACAAACAAACATACATTCCTTTAAGCGTGATAGTAGGAGTCACTACATGCGTTTCTAGCGCGTTGTCTACCTTGTGACTTGAAGATATTATGTCATGATATCTAGTAATTTTACTACCTCTCTCACCCTCCAAACCGGAACGCAGAAATGCGGACACTGCTATTTGGCGGTAGAAATAGGTGAATATTAGGTTTGACCTGTGCATAAAGACTACTTCAAGTGTTGTTAGTCAAATAATTGAATATGTAAATTGTGTATGGTGATTGTTTTTGAACATATTAAAAAAAACAGTGCGAAGCAAGCAGAGGGCGGTTTAAAGTTAATTTTTAGGTTTTTGGCAAACGAATAGAATTCAAGTATCGACGGCGATAGGAATTAGCATATAAATGCTATTTCTAACCGACAAGCGTCAAATAGAGCGATATTTAATGCTGTTATTTGTGATTATTATATATTAAATAGTATTTTATATTAAACAGTCATTTTAAAAATGATTGAGGCGTGTGGGAGTCCAAAGTCGCGGCTTGAATGAAACAGAAAGAATTCAGTTAGTTTTTATTCATTCAGTTGTTGTTGTTTATAATTGCTAGGAGTAATCCATACGTAGGACATATTTAGCGGTTAATATAGGATAATCGTTTTTAATATTTATGCGTTCACTACTGATAATAAATCCATTCTTAACGATGTTAAACTGCAGTTAATTTATCTATTATTTTTTTACATTTTTTGTTTTAAGAAATAACAAATCTTTGTGCGTTTTATAGACGTTAAAAAGAAGTGTTATTATGTTAAAAAACTCCTTTAGGTTATGTTCGAGATTTTCATGTGTTTTTTTTTAATAAAAATAATTATACACGAAGAAGGTTTATATGTTTAATACATGCATAATAAAGTAGAGACACTGATAATTTTAGAAGTTTTTAATGTAATGTCGTAAATAAACATAGTTTTATTGCGATCAATTTACAAATGCCCGCTGAACCCGATAAGATAGATAAATAAAAAGGTCTACAAATGATTATCTCTTGGAGATAACCTACAATAATCATATCTAATTTTCATTGCATCCGTACGAAGACAGGGCCGTCCGCTAGTGCAGATTAAATCTTTCACATTCATACAAGTAAAAAAAGGGTTCAAATGTCTGAGTGTGATATGAAAATAACACCTTTAAATGTACGTGAAGATTACATAGGCGAGTGGATACACAAGTTGATGGAAGGGTTATCACATTAATTACTACTATAGAAAGTAGGTATATTTTCGTATTCTATTTAGAAAAAGGTTAATCCTTGTTTTTATACATTTTTATAAGTAAAATAATGTGTTGAATTCCCTCTATTAGTTAATATTGTTACGATGCGACTTCCGGTAGTTTATCTATCAACAACCTTTGATGAATACGTCAATACTAAATCTATTTTTAACGATATTTTTTGTTTTTATTAATAAAGATTGTAACAAAATCTATACTGCTATCGGATTCATCAATTGGGAACCGTGTTTACGGTTCCCAATTTAAGGGTTTTTCCACTGGTTTGGGGGTAAATAAGAGAAATTGTTTTTTTAGGAGCTTGCAATGATTTGCCTCATTCATATTAATAAGTTGATTATATTAATATTTATTTCTTGAACTAGCGACTTATAACGACATTTAGTATGTAATTCTACAACTACTCTGAGGAAATATAGTCATCATGTTTTGATTCACATTAAATCAAAATGGTGGATCTTGCACAATATTTGATTCATACACAAATATGTTTAATTTATTTAAAGTCAACACGTATGACTTAAAAAATCTGAATCTGAAAACGAAATATTTTATGTATTTAATAACTTATAAATAAAGACTTGGACCATATTACAACATTATTTGTACATCATTATTAATTTATATTACATATTTTTAAGGGGACATCTAAATAATTCAGGCGATTCTAGTGGTTTATGAAATAAACTTTTAGTACAAAATATATATTTCCTGCAATTAAATGCGACTGTATATTATATACTCTGGTACTTAGAATAATTTAAAAATATTTTGTATAATTTTAACTACTTTTTAGCAGTTTAAAAACGTAAATTATTTGTAGGTAACTTTATTGATTTTGACTATACTTTGACCAACGTTGAATAAATTGTTAAAACGTTTTATTTATTTAATACTATTCCCTAAATTGATTGGATAGATCAAGAATTTGACAACCCAATAGCAGAAACAAAGGAATCACTTAACAAAATATCGTTTCGCATTGTTTTCTAACATTTACGTATTTACTACTGTAAAATCAAAATATTCATTTAACGGCTCTAAAACGCGTTTTTGTTTGATATTTCGAAGCTTTTTTGTTCGTTCGAATCTTAAAAACGGTTGCCGTAACGTTTGACAAAAAAAAAAATAAAAGTGAAAAGCTGAGTTTAATTTTAAAAGAATATTTTATTAAAATTTGCAACTTTTAAACAGAATCCAATTAAAATCGGACGGTGCCAATAAAACCGATGTTGACCCAGACAAATACCAAGGCACGTGCAAGTCAAGTATAAGGGTTATTTCTTATTATAAAGAAAAGGTTAAGCCAAAACATATTGCGTTAACCTCAGGATCATAATATTTACGTAGTATTAGCAGATACGTAGAAATAAACCGCTTATTTTAAAACCGACACTTAATCTTGACATTTCTTAGTGTACTCATCTAATAATTCACACCACAGCAGACACCTGCCTTTTGCCGATTGGAATGTATTATTACAATTATATCGCATTATAAAATTAATCTGGCAATTGTTTTCTTTCTTTGCTGACATTCAAGTAAAATACATTTCTTATGTATTTCTTTTTATAAGACCCTGTTCACGAACAAGTGCGTGATAGTGAGCGTTATCGCAGCTTTATCGCAAGGATATCACTTATATGTTGCCAATCAACAAATTAGCCAGTAATTTAACCGCCTCTCTCACCCGGTAAACTAGAACATAACAATGCGAACACTAAATAACTCTAAAACTAACGATAAATTTAGCGGTAGAAATAGGTGAAAGTCAATGTGGTGCAGTGAAGTGGTGTGGTGAAGGTGCTCATAGGATGTGATGGTTGATATTTTTCAACAATGAAAATAATATTAAATGATTGTCTTCACAGTATTCACCCCCAGTACCAGGTGTCGTAAGAACTGCTGTACATTACCACGACAGACTAGTTTACAACTAGTCTATTTAATTACTGATATGCAGAAGATTTATGATCCCGTAGGGTCATCAAAGTTGCCTTTGTTACAAGATCATATTATTGATAATAATTTATTGTAGATATAAAAGCGCTTTTATCAGACGTCCTTTAATATCGCTTATATTGATTCTTGGATGAAAACTCATAAAAACTATTTATATAAAAATAAAGATAAGGTCTTGTTTCAGTCTAACGATTCAATCATCTGAATGGGCGGAGTCGGTAATCTATGACAAATCACATCTTATGTAATAGGGGATGCTGAGGGTGCGAGCGTATTATGGTATTTTCTACCTTATAGTCAACTAAATTACTATATTTAGTGGGTATGTCAAAGGTATTGGAGGGGAACCTCACACGGATATTAAGTATAATATATGAAATCACTATATGGATTTGCATTTGATTTTTACAAAAAAAAGGTTACTTCTAGGTATATGCATACAATCCGCGTGAAGGGAAGTTACCACGGTAACCATTTTTTTTTACAAGCCTAATGCTAAATAATTCTGATATTAATTCCAACAGAACTATGTAGTAGTAATTCAATATATTAACCTACCATTACCCAGTAATTTCACTGCGTCTATCACCCTTCAAACCAGGACATAGCTAAGTGCAAACTGCCGCTATGTCCTGGTTTGAAGGAAGAGGACAAAGCTAGTAGACACAATGCGGTCATCATTCTATGTACCGTTTATCATATCACTCATAGGATATTTACTATAAGACATTGACCATCCTAACAATACTCGTCATATTTAGAATATAACGACGGGTATACCGTGAAGTACCGGCGGAGTAGTAACAGTACCCCCCTCTATACTAGGTATCTAAAAAGGCGACAAGACGCTTGCCTAGCACGGCAATTATGGGCAAAAAACCTCCTTTCTTGGAGAGGCTTATCAATGGACTTCCAATGACTGGTATGCTGATCGAGCAGTAAAAAGCTTAGCAATGTATGTATGATGCAATTCAAATACTTGAATTTAGGCATATTTGTAAGTCTACTTGGGATTAAATAATAAAATCTTACACCAACTTAGTTCTTATACACCTGGTTCCCAGAGGTATGTTACTCAGACCCCAAAGTGTTGCTAAGTTGGTACGGGTTCACATAAAAAATTAACAGTAACAGAAGAGTAATCAATATTTAAATTAAATGACTGACAACAATATTGTATGACTGCAGAACTGTATCACTAACTAAAGGTTAACGGTTCGTAATTAACCATGTCTCGCGTTTAACCTCATAGAAACAAAGATCCATATTTAATTATATATTTTTCAACAAGCCAACTATTGATATTACCACGCGAATATATACCGTCAACAAATAC
This sequence comes from Heortia vitessoides, assembly GCA_020976665.1. NCBI lineage: Eukaryota > Metazoa > Arthropoda > Insecta > Lepidoptera > Crambidae > Heortia > Heortia vitessoides. Next base: position 1,961,287 of record JACJUM010002477.1, on the reverse strand, counting down.
GAATAGAGATGGTAATTGGTTAACTGTAAAATAAGTAGTACATTTTCGTTTGTATTGATCAGTTTCAACATTGTGCTTTAAGTCGTAAGGTCGCTATTTGCTTGTGTTGTCAATGATTATTATTTAATCTGCAATAATTGATAGTTTAGATCGGATTACTATGAGTTACTAATTGAAAAGTGTGAATACAGGCTGATTTTTATTTGCATTATTAAAAATATATTTTATTTTATCGCTTGTTATTTATGATTGTTATTAAATTTTCTGTATCAATGACAGTTTATTTCGTATGTTCATATTAATCCATAACCACCATTATTATAATAACAACCGTAATCCATCTACTGCTGAACGTAGCTTTCTGCTGTTTCTCTTTGGCACCTTAGTCGCCTTCAAATTAATATCTATACTAATAACCAGTTGTGTAATGATTAAATTAGGTAATTTATATTGCAATTTTTTTTAAATAAGCTTTATGTACGATTAAAATTCATTACATAGGTACATTTTTACAACGACGTTAAAAATGTGAACAGTTAAATAAACCGCGTTTTAAAGCCGTTAAAAGTAGTTTTGTTAAGAGTAGTGAACGCGTAAATTTAAAAAAAATATCATAGTTTTATGTACTTATGTAGGTATTATCTGCACATTAAATTCATACGTGTTAAATTTCACGTTCATCTGTTCTTTCAAGTTCGTTAAAAAGGCAAAATTACTTAAGGGGTTGTATTCATAGATAAATATTTGTCGTCCCGACCGAAGCCAGAAAAAAGTTTTTAAATTTTTCCACTAAATATTATTATTTTTTTTAAATTTTACAAGGGATAAAAGTTTTCGCTTTACATATATAGATACAATAAATAATTTTTTCATAGTCGAACATAATCTCTATTAGGTCGTATGCCACAAGTCTAGGGTCCCTTCACCACAAGGTTTGTCAAACTCGCTAAAATAGCTCGAGTGAAGGGTTAAAATCGGTGCAGCCATCAGCAACTGGTCCTTATTAACCCTCCAGCTTACGGACCGTGAAGAGATACTTGATTCACTCCGCAAATGTCACGACAAGCAGCATGGCGGCGGGGTCATTTTGACCCGGCCAATTATGGCCCACGTGAGTAACGCCATGTGGCCTAACTAGGGTTGGGCATGACGCGCCCCATCGATATCGACGATTTATGATCGCCGATGCTATCATGTTAGATATTTTGCTGTGCTAAATATACGGCCACGTGTATGTTTTAAAATATTTTCTTTTTATAATCTAAGCCAAATAAATCACATCCAATAAAAAATTAATTATATTTAATAGAAATTAAGCTCAAAATTAACAAACAGTTGCCTGAGAAATGATTTTTATAGTTATCATTAATTTAGGTAGTATTAAAACTTTATGGTAAAAAATAAATAGTTAAAATATTAAAATAGTAGCTAAATAGCTAGACAAAATAATGCAATTTTATTTCTACTTAATTAAATGTCTTGTTGATATTTAGATAGTAGAAGCAGATCAAATCCCAACAAAGCAGGTCTTAAACAAATTCCCCTAACAAACAATTCACGTAACACATTTCTAATAGCACGGTGTTCTAATTTAACACCGCCGCGATAGCATAAAATAGCATTGTATAGCACACCTCGACCAATTAAAGCCAACAATTTAGATAAACAAAGAGCTAACCATAAATTCTCGGACAGATTTCGATCTCGGACTCTTTTCATGAAATACACTCGAGTTATTGTTTTTCAAGCGATCGAGATACGGACAATCGAGTCATCGTATCGATAACGTCAATCGGCACGTCACTAATCGAACTGGCGGTGGCTTTATCACCCTTTATGATCAACATTAAACTATATGGCTGTGCGAACTCAACTTTTTTTTTGTTTATATTTTTTTCTGTATTTTTTGTTCATAAATGTAGTAACGCTTTAATGTCTATTTATGATGAATGTAATAATACTTACAGCCCTCTTATCAACTTTAGTTTATATATTTTTATGTTAGAAATATAAGTATTTGAAATTTTTTCTCTTGTTCGCATAAAATTAAATTATGACACGAATTTACTTGTAATTATGCATCTTCTAAAAATTGTTAATTTAAAATGATGACAATTGGTTTTATCTTTACACCACCACTGCTGGGCATAATTCTCCCCAGAAAGGAGAATTTTTGGCTATAATTGTCGCGCTAGACAGACGAGATGACCATCCCCACTCTTCTGTATCTGAGCTATGCTATTTCGGGTGGATATACAGCCATCGGTAGGTTCCGATACCAGTCGCTCTTCCTAAGCAAGGTACTATTTTACTCCGCCGGTGCCCGACTCCGAAAGTTCAATTAGGATATAAGACCATATTTATATAAACAGTGCCATGCGGTAGACCTTATATTAGTCGTCTGCATAGGTACCTCACACTCACAAATTTCCACCGCTAAATAGCAATGTTCGCATTGCTGTGTTCCAATTAAAAGGGTGATATAGGTTGTATATAGTGAGGTGAGTATGTATATATATATTTATATGTATGCTACTTTCAACGTTATATATATTTGTTTGAATAGGTCCACAAACAAATAACTGGTTAATGTAACAAAATATCTTCAAGTCACAAGATATCCTTGTGATATTACGAGCGTCTATAGCCTGCAGTGACACTTACTATCACGCGGACTGTATGCTTGGTGGTCGACCAGGTCAACAACGTCATGGTTATAAATATACTACATATACATTATGTGACCGTTATGTACTAATACGCACTGTTATTGCCTAAATGTCAGCACAAGATAAGTTATGTATACGAGGCTTCTGATGTTATATTGAAGATTAAACTCATAAATGAATTTACAGCCATTTTTAATGGCCTTACGTTATTAAGTAGTAATAATAATTGATTAGATATAATCGATACTTTGCATTTTATAATCTACCTAAATGTTTATAGCTGTTTTATCATCATTATCATTACGGCTATCTTAAGTCCGCTACTGGGCAATGGCCTCCCTAAGAAAGGGGGAATTAGCCCAAAGCTTGTTGGCAATCGAAGAGAGCAGCTTTCGCGACGGGGGTGTTTCTTCCCATCCCCAAGCTGTTAGTTAGCTGTTTTACGGGCACAAATTTGTTTTAGATTTCATCATCGTCAAAAGCATGAAACCTATGCATCCATTAGACTTTTCCAATATGGCCAGTTGTATGGAGCCTGCATCCAGCACAATTCTACAGTTCTAGCCAGATAGGTGGGGTACTTTGAATGTTTAATGACTATTTACGTAATATCTCAAGGATATCACTAGTATACTCGTTTGTTGAGTTCAAAATATAAAATAAAAAATAAATTTAATACTTATATCACTTGATGATATTGTAATTTACTATTTAAGAATGAGTTGTATTACTTTAACAATTTGTCATCATCATCACATCAAAGTTGTATTTTGTACAAACGTACAAAAATACAAATCTTGTTTACATCGTTCTATTCCAGGTAGCAGACTCTAATTTATTCATAAATATAAAATAGCGTTTGTTAATCGATAAAAAAGTATCTACCTCTCTTATCGAGAAAGAATTTTGAAAATTAATTTAATAGTTTTTAAATTAAATCATAACAAACAAACATTCATATTTTTCCGCATTATAATATATTTATAGATTATTTTTAGTGATATCGATATGTGGAACGGATGGACGAAATTAGAATTATTAAAGGTTTTTTTTACGACTGATAAATATTACTAATTTGTGTTATTTACCGCATTGAAGGCATTCTTAGAAAAGGTATGTTGTGGTCTACCGGTGCGTGTGCTGGAGTGTATGTGTATGAAAATAATAATGAACTAGCCGCGCCTTGCAGTTTCACCCGCGTGGCTCTGTTTCCGCCAGTATATATAATAAAAGTAGTATAACTTGCTCCTTATAACATCAACTATATGCCAGTGAAGTCCTATTAAATTTGATGCAACTTTTTTAGAGATTAACTGAAACAAACATACAAAATGACAGACAAATAATTTTACTGGCATTTTGTGCAAATTATGAATTATCAAATAATATTGATAAATTCGCACTTTCTGAGTGGCTTAATGCACTTGTGTTACAACAAATAATAAAATTCTGGTTAACACCCGGACACAGAACAAATATTTTTAAACAATTATTTGTCCTGCGTGGAAATCGAACCCACGACACTTTGCGCGTAATATCTTACGCACAAAGAATGATGACGATGACGATAGCGTTTCCTGGGGTGAGTAACCCAAAACAGAATTTCTTCTCCTTCCAAAGGCACGGAAAGCCGTCATTTCCAGCTGCATTTGCAGACCTTAAAATCCACCAATCCTATCAAAGCCAAGTAGAATAGTACCACGCCAGTACCAGTGTCCACCAGGTGTGTGAGTGTGTACCAGGTGTCGTAAGAGGTGACTAAGATACCAAAAGCGAAAGATGGCGGTACCTACATCCATCTCAGACAGTGTTGCTCAAGTGTACAAAGCGGAGATGGGCATCAGCATTCCCGTCGCGAAAGCGATCTGCGATTGCCAACACGTTTACCCGGCGTGGTAACTATGGGCAGAATTCCCTCTTTGCTGTAGAAGGCCAGCAATGGATTTCCAATGGCTGATATGATAAACATCCAGTCATAACCTAATCGCTTTATTTACCCATAATGAAGGCAAGATACATTGACAACACTGCAATGGACACATAAAAATGATTATCTAATTGTTACAGCGACATCTAGTAACATTTTCTGTAACTAAATGTCACTGAAACAATTTCAGATCTCACTCTATAGAAAGCAGAGAAATTATACGGTTTTCTTGTAATTTCTAACCCGGCATGTAAATAGGTACACGATTACGATGCAAATGTAATTAGCAGTTATTAATAACAAAGCGTTGCATTAAGGTAACTATTGATGTTTCGTGGAAGACGTCTTGGTTGGTTGGCCGCCTTGAATATAGGGGTGTCGGTGCGTTTATTGATATGTCGATGTTTTATCGATAATCCCAATGGATTGTCGATAAAACATCTACATATCAATAAACCAGTCTACTTGAAATCCAATGGAGCTCCAATGGAGCGCAGCGGACGTTTTAAGTAGGCTGGTTTAGAAGAAATTTGGACATAGCTGCATGTTTGGCGACCTCCATATGAGTTAAGCCTGATATAAAAGGTCAACTATATCATATTTTAAACGACAAATGGCAGTGTTTGCATTGCTGTGTTCCGGTTTGAGATAACATCTTCAAGTTACAAGGTTGGCAACGCATTAGTAAAATTCTTGTGGTATTACGAGCGCTTATTTATTATAGGCTGCGGTGACGCTTACTATCCAGTGGTCTGTATGCTTGTTTGTCAACCTACTCCATTCAAAAAGAAATGATACTATCTTTGTTTTACAACTTGACGCAGCAGAAACCGCGTGGCATTTGTTTGTAGTTTGTAATAAACTGCACTCAGAATTTTCACCAGATTGTAAGTAATTTTTTATTAAAAATGGATATCAACTATTTAATATCTGCTAATAGCTGAGCTAACCATAACTGCAATCCACAAACAACAAACAAACTACTTCTCCGGCAACAATCAACCATTCCATGCTATCATATGTTAAATACGTCTATCGATAAAATACCGGTATCGACGACACAATTGGTACATCACTACCTGAATATATCTATTAACAATGAAAATGCTAATGAAAAATTATGTGTGTATATACTCTATTGATTTCTACGCAGTCATGGAAAGTATAAATAGTAGATTTTAAAATTCGACATAAAATAAATAAATAAGTAGATGTTCTGCGTATAGTATTTATCCAGCATGATTTATATAAGTAGGGGGGTTTCATTATGTACTCTTTGTTTAATAATAATTGGGTTATTAAATAAATGTGACAAAAGAATTTTTTTTCCGCAACATCTCATACATTGACCCGACTCCGTGGTAAGTCGCTTAATGCACTTGTGTTACGAATGCCAGACAACAGTGAAATCACAAATATATTACTTAAATACATATATTCAACACACACACATACATATACAGAACAAACATAAATATCATCACATAAATGTTTTCCCTGGGAGGGAATCGAACCCACGACCCCTGGTGCACGAGACAGGATCACTACCATCGGCTGCATCGGACCCTTCATTGATGTCGTGTGCCAAAGGTATCCATCTACTTGGTACTAACTCATTACATCTGTCGTAGGACAGATATAATGAATGCCCCTACAATAGTATATATTAACGATTCCATACGAAATAAAGTAGATTGAATGCAACAGGGCGGGAATGGGCAGAAGAAGCATTCCCATAACGAAGCTACGCTCTATAGTTCCCACCACGCTTGCCCAGAGCGGCAATTATGTGCAACTTCCCTCTTTCATGGGGAGGCCTATGTTCAGCAGTGGATGTTTTTAACGTTGCCATGATGATGATGATAATGATGATGATGATTGTATGTATATTATTATTAAGCACATTATATATAGAGATACATATGTGAAGAAGTTGCCAGTACCTACTAGTTATAAATAATTAGTTATATAAAATATATGTCAGATTACAAGCAAAGAAACAATGTCATAGGCACGGCAAGGACATTATGCGAACATAATAAATATAAATAAGTCAGTACCTGCTCCATTAAGTATTGCGTGACCTATCATGGTTACTGATATTTTTATATAAACACATTTACTGTGGCGATTAAAACATCGTGAACCAGTATGAAACAAGCGGCGAACAATGTGCTCCGTTCTGTTTATGTTTCAGGGTTCTATGTATAGATGTTAGATTAATTTTCACCATACCTATATTTAGCTAAAAACACACGCGATTTAGATAAACAGTGGAAAGTAAAACTAATTTGTAGAATTATTATTAACAGAGTATCTATTAAAAACATATTATATCATTTATTCTTCCACATATCTATCTCTTTTACAACTTTTATCAGTTTTGTAACAAAAATAAATTAAAACAACCTCTTATTTTATATAAAAAAAAATAAAGTAAACTATTTTCTATTTGTTTATCTAAATGAGTATTAAGATATTAATAATGTTAATCCAGTTAAAAGCACGTCAAATCAAAAATAAACGAAATATCTCTTAAGAAATATAAATCTGTATGCAAAATTACAGTGTCTTAAATCGTTATCGTGGCCCCTCAGTTAATTTGCCATTTCATTTAATTACATAAAAAATATATTTATATTTTAATGATTTATAATATTATTTTATAAAATACAAAAGATACATTGACAATATTTTAACTAACTCAAAACTTGTCTGAACACAATATTTTTTGTAAAATCTCTAATCATTTACTTGACATTCCATAAGACCAAAGAGAATATTACTGTAGCCTAAATACTGTCATAATTAACATTACTCAGTAATTTCACTGCCTCTCTTACTCTTAAAACCGGAACACAGCAATGCAAACACTATTTGGCTGTAGAAATCGTTTAGAGTTATCTACCCATGCAGACCTTAGTTTTCGCTTCTTTTTTTAAAACACAGATTATTTATAGCCCTTAATTCATTATCATCATCAAGAAAGGAGGTTTTTTGCCCATAAACGCCGCGCTAGGCAATCGCAGAGCGCCTTCGCGACGGGGATTCTGCTGCCCATCCTCGCCCAGAGCTGCACTGTTTCGGGTGGATATACCCCCATCTGTCGGAGCTTGTACCTTAGTCGCCTCTTACGATATCCAGTGCATTGGGAGTATTGGCATACTCTGCTGGTACCTCACGGCACTAAATCATTAGTCATTACAAATATTAAAGGATATATATGTATAGAAAAAGTAACTTCTTTGTTTTATAAATTTAGAAAATTGTGTTTACATTATGATAAGTCACTTGGCTCGAGCTTGGCCGGACTTTTTCAATAGCCCTTAATCAGCTGATTATTCCCAAGTATAACTCGTAGATTAACTTACATAGTTAGCTTTATGGCTGACCGACACGAACGTGACGAACAAGTTAAGTAGCATTTAATACTTAGGTTTTACAGGGCCACGTTTTTAGCTGAATATTTAATATACACTGGTGGTGACACGACGGTATTGTAGGTAACTGCGGGAATAACGGGTATTGGATTCATCATACCAGCCATTGGAAGTCCACTGCTGGACACAAGCCTCTCCAAGAAAGGAGGTGTAATGCCCATAATTGCCGCGATGGGCAAGCGTGTTGGCAATTGCAGAGCGCAGCTATTACGACGGGGCTGCTGCTGTTTCGGTTGGATATACCGCCATCTCTCGGTTCTGGTACCTTAATCGCCTCTTACGACACCTGGTACAGAGGGAGGTATTATGTACTGGGCGAAATTCCGCTGCCCCTTTCTTCGGAAGGCCTATGTCCTGCAGTGGACTTCAAATGGCTGTAATGAGGATGCCTCAATCGTCATTTATTGAAATTTTTATTATTTGTTCAAACTTGTAGAAATCGTTTGAAGAAAAATAAAACTACCGAAACGTCGAACAAAAATTGTAAAACGTGTAAAATAAGCCGCGTTTTAAAGGTGTAAAAGAGTTGTTTTATTATGAGAAGATATTACGTTTTTAGTGTCCAAAATGTTACGTATGGATTTTGTAAGTATACAATCGGTAGCTTCATTACCTTTTATTTCGCCACCGTGGTGCCAAATACCGCTTTGGTATTAAGCCTGCATGACAATATGACAGGATCCCAGGAAGGTGGTGTTTCCCAACCATCATAGACAACTATAGAAATTGGGGCCTTCTAATTCCAGACTCGCGAAGTCGAAGGTCGCCAGGTCGTAGGTTCAATCTTTAACCCCACTCATAAGAAATATTAATATATTTTTCTAACAATCAGCAATCAAGGATACGGTCCGATCAATAGAAACGAGACGGCAGCATATAGACGCTCGTGCCATCACAAAGATATCACAGATGGCAAGTCGCCAATCTTGTGAACAGACTTTATGTCACATTTACTCAGTAATTTCACTGCCTCTCAGCATTCAAACTAGAGCAATATAATGCGAACACTGCTATTTGGTGGTAGAAATTGGTAAAAATGAGGTACCTATGCAGCCGATGTATAAGGACTACTTTATTTTAAAAACTTGATATTTGTGTTTGTTCTGTTCTGGCTGGTTCAATCTTGGAGTCACCTCATGAAGTGTTGTCTATATTAATTTTTATTTCTAGTATTAATCGTAGCTTGCCTTACCAGGGCAAAACACAAGGTCCCTCGATCATTTTTTCCCCTAAACCCCAAAGCACACCCGTTATTTTTTTTTGCTTGGTTGGTCATTAGGGTCAGTGAACGTGGGCCATATTGTTCGACGGTTGGCACCAGATGGTTCCGTATGCGTTTTTAATTGTTACTGTTATTAGGTGAGTTGTTTTGTTTAGGGTCATTATGGGTCAGATGGTCGGTCATGGTCGGATCATTCTATTTTCTGGGTCAATTCTTTTTTACTTTTGTGTATATACATTTGCGTATTTTTTATCATACAAGTTTAGAATGATTTTTATCGTCACCGTAGCTTATACAGTTTTGGGTTTCTGCAAGTTTGGAGTGAAAATATTCCTTACATTGCTCATCATCTTCATTATCATCATATCATCCATTAGAGGTCTCCTGATGGACATAAGCCTCTCCAAGAATGGAAGAATTTAGCTCATAATTGCCTCGCTGGGCAAGCGTGTTGGTTATCGCAGACCCTGTTGCCCATCAACGCCTTGTGCATTTGAGTTATACTGCTTCGGATGGATATATCGCCCTCTGTTGGTTCCAGTACTTCAGTCGCTTCTTACGACATCTGGAACAGGGGGAGGTACTATATTTTTTTTTAATTTTCTCAGTCTCTGCTTTTCTATTAGACTAGGCCGATAAACGAGCACACAGTCCGCGTGACGCTCGTAATATCACAAGGATATCATTGCCGTGTTGCCAACCTTTAAACTTTAAGATATTTTATCCGATTGCCCAGAAATTTCACCGCCTCTGTCACCCTTCAAACCTAATCACAGTAAAGCAAACACCGTTATTTGACGGTAGAAATCGGTGAGAGTAAGTTTTAGGTGCAGACGATCTGTGTAAGTGGTCTTTGTATGACGTCATAATAAATATAACCTTTATTTGTTAGTAGAAATAAGTAAGATATGCAGATGAACATTCTAGTTATCATCATATTAGTCGTGGGAGGACCACTGCATTTGAAATGCGATATTTTTTTATTGCAATTTTTCGGGTGGATATACCGCCATCTGTCAATCTCGGTACTTTAATCACTCCTTACGACACCTGGTGCAGTGTAGGTGTCTTTCATAGACATTAATATACACATACACTTAATTATATATATCGTTTGCGTAGAATAGCAAATTTCTTCTCGAAAACAAATTTTATATCGGACCAGCGGTTCCTGAGATTAGCGAGATCTTTAGCTTTATAATATTTGTACAGATTAACACTAATGTTAATATTTTTCTATTATTGTATCACCTTTACGCAAAATTTCAAGTAGTTAATTCTTCTATACATCACTTCTAATTACTTCTATACAGATAGAAGTACTATTAAACTTCACAGGCACTCGACATCATATTTTCTTATATCTATCAGATATAATGAATAAATTCCCACAACATCTCATACATTGACCGGATTCCGTGATAAGTCGCCTAAAGTACTTGTGTTATCCTCCACTCCAGAGGAATTGCATAAATACATATATTTGACACCCAGATACAGAACAAACATAAATATTATCGTATAAATATTTGTCCTGGGTGGGGATGGAACCCACGACCTTTGGCGTAAAAGACAAGATCACTAGGTACCATCTGCGCTAACTGGGGCCCGTTAAACCTATATAGATATATTTTTAATTAGTTCTAAAATAGACGCAGTACAGCACATTAAAACTATAATTACAAGAAATTAATATATTGTAATTACTTCATCTCTACATCATATATAATTACTTCTAAACTCGAAGAACTATTTACCTGCACTGGCAGCCCACGTCACATTCTGATATCTATCAGAAATATCTTTAATTAGTTCTAATAAACTTACCAGGACAGCACATTAGGACTTAATTACTAGAAACTTTGCATAAAGGGGACACTAGCATAGAAAAAAAAAATTTTTTTTAACTCGTTTAGGCCTAAATGATTATTTATATATATATATTACACCTATACTTATTCTATCACATATATTTTATTTTTATTTGAGTAGATCGAAAAACAAGCAATCGCGACCGCGTGATACACGTGTCACTGCAGCCTGCAGATCCTCCTAATCTCGTAATGAAAATATTATGTATGCGTATATCTTATTGCGTACAGAATTAAAACCGGAATTTTTGCATCTCAAGTGGTCATAATTCATGAATCGACTGATTTTTGTAACAACTCCTTCTCATCACTCTAGTTTTATGACAAACGTTTTTACAGTGACAGTTATACGACTCTGGAATGAGCTTCCGTTGAATATTAAGCAATCCCCAAACAGATTTATCATATTATTATTTATCCTATGATTAAATAAAAGCAATAAATACAATGATATATATTATATCATTGTATTTATTGCTTTTATTTATACAAATGTGTATGTAACGTTTGTCTTTTTTGTGTATATATTGTCCGCACCACTTTATGTATTTTTTCTGTTTCGTTTAATGGTTGACTGGTAGATAACGCTAACTGGCATTAAGCCATTTGTACATTTTGCAATATTTTGTGCTATAAAGTTCTATAAAGTATTTAAAATATGTCATATTGCATTAGAAAAACTTGCCCATTTTGTGACAAACATTACTAAACACTTATTAGTGACAATGTACTGGCTTACGCATAATGGACAAATTCAATAGATAAAACATTCCGATGCTACAAAAAAATACAACCAGTAACACATTGCTTTCAACACATTCGAAACCACATTTTAATCCTAAGTACCACGATACCGAATTACCATACAGGCATAAATTGTTAACGCATCTAAGTTGCCACTAATTTTAAAGTAAACAAATCGATAAAATTTCTCGCCGACATCGAATAAATCACTAAAAAGGAAGATGTCTCAATATTCTTCAAAGCAATCTCGCCCGAGGGAAAGAGATAGATGAACTACACGTGCGGAAGTAGGCGAGTTAAAGGGAGACGACACCGGTTCTCTGTGCCGTATTAATTAAGGAGTAAGGAGGTCCTAAATCATTGATTGTCAGTATACCCTGTGGGAAACCCGGAGAATTATTAGAATCTTTATTCTAAATTTAAAATTACAATTTTGTGAATGTCTGAGGCGCTTTGAGATTATGTGGTGTGTTATTACTCCCTTGTGTTTCAAGAAATTTCTAGAATTCGGTTAGGAATTTTTGAATTGATTGTCATTGTGAAAAATAACCGGTGAAACAGAATATTTGGTGACGGATAAAAATAACTGGTCTATGTATTTGCCAACCAGCCGACTAACTATGGCACATAATGATTCGGAGTTAGTGACAGATTGAATAATAAAAACTAGTTTTAAGCACTAAGAATGTATTAATTACATATACATATACAATCCTCGTATTGAAAGTACTATGCAATATAAGCTATGTTGTTTAAATATATATAAACAACGAATATGACAGCAAGAATTACAAGATCTAAATATAGGTACATATTTTCGACATGACATACTAACTTTTATAATATTTAATAAGATCTGGCTAACTTTTTAATTTAAAATTTGTCCTACAAGTGAATAACGACTTCTTGTATCCTTATATATTTTGGTTGGCTCCAAATATACCTATAAACAAATAACAGAGAAGTTATCACTTCTCTGTTATTTTCTCAGCGTTACGCACTTAGAAGTTACTTTGTGTATGTTTTGATATTTTTTTGGAGTTCCTAAACATAACATAGGTCTCTTTAAATAGAGGAAATTAAACCTATTTGACCTACAATGTTTCGGATGGATGATGGTCACGTCGTCTGGTATATATCCCTATAATGACAGTCGCATTATCATAGGCGGAGATACTATTCTACTCTGACGGTACTCCACGGCACCCACACATACATATATTGATTGCCAATATAGTTAAAAAGACGCTCTCATAGAATGATATGCAAATTTTTTGCATATCATTTTATAGATTAACTAAAAAATAAAAAAATATCCCGACAGATACCACTTTATGCTACATAATATTATTTTAAGCATAATTACACAAAAAAGAAGTTACGCAAAAACTCACCAAATGTCACATAAGCGTATTAACCCGTTGAAAATTAACTGCAAAGTTTATGATCGGAAATTCCGCATCAATAAATACTTATTTTATCAGATCATCGATAAGCCCACATAAAAGCCTAATTCCTGATCGATATCAGGTATCTATCAAAAGCTCAAAGCCCTTTTAACCGCAATTGACGATGGCTTAATTAAAATAACAATATTTATAAAAACCAATTACGTTCCGTTTTTGCTGACGTGCGACTGATTATCTTTTCTACGCCAACTGCCAAGCGTCAGTTGCGTGAAACGGAACGTAAATTAGCTCATTTGATAGGTGACCGTCGAAGAGGACAGACGTGGGGGAGCAAAATGGTTATTATTATTTGTATGATGGTCAGTTAGGCATTTGAAGAGATAATTCTGAAATACATTAGCCATATAAGATCGATCATGTTATTCATTCTTATTGTTTTAATTGTCAACAATACTAAGTGTATACATTTTATAAAGTTATTGTATGAAGTTTTTCCTGGATTTTATGAGTCTGCATATTTAAAAGAAAATAATTTAAATAAATATTTTTATAGAGCTTTAAAGGAGTTCTTTTCAGCCGTAACCGGCAAGAGAAAACTAAAATAACAAAACCGATCATTGGTGATATACCCAACCAAAATAATATAGTATAAATGCACGGAGTGGGGATAAACAGCAGCATCCACCTCTTAAAAGCTACGCTCTGCTATTGCCAACACGTTGGATATTTCCGGGAGTGGAATCCCAAAGGCTGATACGTTGATAGGAGTTCTTAAAGGACGCTCAAATTTTACATGCTATTAATACAAAAATAATGAATTTACGCAACATCCTATACATTGACCTGACTTCAAGATAAATACCTTAAAGCACTTGTGCTACGGATATCAGACAATAGAGGAATCTCAAATATAATACTTCATTATATTTTCTTCTCACATCTTCTTCACCTAGCCCCTTAGGGTATAAGATAGGATCGATGCCACCTGTGCCATAGGCCTCGTCAAAGTTTTTTTGTTTTTTTAACTGAAAATACAACATTCTAAATTTAAAAGAGCAATAGGTTATGACTTGGCCATAGAACCTGAATGTCACCGGTTATCTTTACGACAGGCTAGGAATTTAAAATAAACTAGCGGACAGACGTTGTCGTGCAAGATATTTCAAGCGATTAGGGTATTAAACAAAGTATAAAATGAAAGATAAATATTATGAATTAATAACTTAGACACCAACTGCAGTGCCATAGACATTCATCATATCAGTCATTGGAAGTCCACTGCTGGACATAGGCCGCCACAAGAATTAGGGAATTTGCCCATAATTGCTGCGCTCTGTCCTCGTCCCCAGCCTGTGCATTTTAGTTGTTTGTTCTGGTACCTTAGTCGCCTCTTACAGCTGTTACAGGGGGAGGAACTATTCTATTCTGCCGGTACCTCACGGCACAAATAAATTTTTATATTTAAATATAGCTAGCGATTTGAGAATGTCATACGTAACCGTACGAAGTACAGAGAACAACAAAAGTGATTAATTAAAAATGTGTAAATACGTCGCGCGAGATCGTGCACGGGCGCACTCGATAAAGCGCGGAGACGGTCGGCCCCCTTATCACGCAGCTGATTTCACACCGTGCCCTTGCACCGAGTTTATATGCCGCAGGGTGAATTATCTGTTTTTAAATACTAAAAGTAAAGAACTGTTCAGATCAAACTCCCCAATTCCAAGACTGTAAATTAGTATATTGGGATACTGAATATTCGCGTGGACTCTCTCAGCATGGTTCGATCGTTATTTCACCCTCAGTGAGCATTTAAAGTTGTACTTTGTGTGTGTTTGTGTAAGTAATATGTATTTATGTATGTATTTGTAATAAGTTGCTCTTTTTTTGTTACTTTTTTTTAACATAATATAAGAATTCGTAGCTTGCACTTAGAAGGCATTCTGTGTAAGATGTACTTAACTATAAATGTTTGTTATATATATTTATATTCAATTAACGATTAAAATATCATAAATAATTATATTTTTAAAATATTTGCTAATCATAGATACTGTTAGCTAATACGACTCTTAAATTTATGTGTGATAACGTTCAATGTAGTAAGAACGAAATATTTTTAATTAATTTTAAAATCTTACTCCATGTAAACCCAATACAAGAAACAGAAGTTACCAACAAGTCACGCCGCGCGCAAAACAAAATCGAACATCGCGAGCCGAAGGTGTGTTTGAGCAACGGACAGACATACCATTGCTTTATGTGACATCGTTTGTTAATAAGATTTACTTTTATCTATATTAAACTAGCTTTCTGTCCGTGATTTTGTCCCAGAGGACCTTATCGTATCCCTCGGAACCTTTTGTTATTTCTAGAAAAAAACTAATGACGCTTTCTGACAACTGATATATGCAAAATCGTACCGATTCTATAAATAACTTCCCTCAACATCTCATATATGGACCTGATTCCGTAATAAGTCGCTTAGAGTATTTGTGTTACAGACATCAGACAACAGAAGATTCACAATAATACCACTTAAATACAGACACAGAACAGAAATAATTATCATAGAAATAATTGTCCTGGATGAGGATTCTTTGGCGCACCAGATAGGATCACCATCTCCGCAATGAGGCCCGACATAATAATAAAATTCAGATCTATCCCACAAGAAAATGTTTCCGGGATAAAAACATGTGAAAGTACACACCGTAAATAATGTTTGTGCCAAATTTTGTCCAGATATATAGCTTGTGATTAGTAACAAACATTTCAGGCCGTGAGGTACCGGCAGATTAGAAAAGTACCTCCTTCTATACCAGGTGTCGTAAGAGGTGACTAAGGTACGACCTGTCAGTGATAAGTCGAAAGTAATTGTATTACGAACATCAGATAACAGAGGAATCACAAATATTAAATACACTTAACACCCAGACAGAGAACAAACAAAAATATCATCATATAAATAATAATTTTGGATGGAGATTGAACCCTCGACCATCGCCCATTAATTTCACTACCTCATTTACCCTTCAAATTAGAAGATTGCAATACGAACTCGGCTGTTTGGTTGTAAAATTAAGTGAGAGTGAGGATGCCTCGACCGAGTCGACCTTGCAGACGGCCTTTGCAGGAGGTTCGGGTTTATTTATATGCTAAAAAACGTACGAGAATAGAAGATGTAACGACAAAAATAAGAAAACTCAAGAGAAAAACAATAGCATAATATCCCGGTATTTAAGTAACGTCAAAGGAAAATGCGGAAGACAATACCGAAGGTGTCATGACGAAATAACGGCATCAGTCGGAAAAGCGTGGAAAAGAACAGCGTTATATAGATTATTCTATCTATTATTATTTATCCTATCCATCCTATATATATATTATTCTATCCCTTATGGTTTAAGCACCGCGTTAATATGGCAGTCAGTCAGTCACTTTTTTACATGTATTCGTATACAGTATAATAAAATCAGAATGACAATATGCTATTTGAAATTTTATGAATAATAAGTACTGAAAACGCTTAATCAGGTAAATACAGAATTTCAGAAACATCTTCTAATTAAGAATTATATTAATAAAAGTAAATTAATAATACTTTATTCAATTCAATTGGCGTAAGGGACATACATATAGGCCGACATTTATATATTTATTTATTTCCGATTTTTGTTAATAGATTTAAGTAAAAGAGGTTTCAATTAAACAAATTTTTGATAAAAACAGTTTAAAAATAATTAAAAATATCTTTTCATATATTAGAGTAACAAAAATTAATTGCTTTTATTTCATTTTTTGTTCTTCCTATAAACCCTAAGACAATTGAATTTATGATCGTCTATATGTATATAATATTTACTTCTAACGAATACAATTTAATGCGTGGACAATTAATACATAAGTTTGATGGCGTTAAAAGCAATCGCCAAGATATCGTTGCCGATAATTAAAGATGTTAGTTACATACAAACAGAGCTCGGTAGCTGTCGTGGTGATGGAGTGCCGCCCCGCCTCACCAGAAGTGATGAAAATTCAATCGAGATGGAATTATATTTTATTTCGACATCAAAAATGAACAATAAAACACTGAACTGTAAAAGAGGTTGGGAGTACCAAAGCGGTATCGGTTGTGTGGATCTGCGGCGTGGACACACTGCGGCGACGGATTTTAAGACTACTATGCCTGCTATTATCTACTATATATATATAAAATCGGATGAGAGGTTTATGCGGGAAAGCGTAACAGACAGACAGACAGAGTTACTTTTGCATTTATTTACAATATTAAATATATATATATACTTGCATGGACAATCTTTAGACCTTGAGAAAGGACATAGGCTATTTTTTAATTCGAAATTAGAGATGTAAGGGGTCGAAAGGGGGGATGAAAAGTTGTATGGAAGTATCGCTATTTTTAGAGCTAAAAACTTGAAACCTATTTTTCAGGCTATTGATTCGATATAAATAAACATGACATTCAAAGTTTATATAAGTTGAAGTAAATAGGTATGGTATCTAAAAAAACTATTCCACGCAAACGAAGTCGCGGGCACAGCTAGTACTAAATATACCTTGATTACTGTCAAACTGACGTTTAAATGTCCTCTGTCAAACTGACGTATCCTTGAATTGTTCTAATGGTTTCATGTTCTAATTTTACGTTGATTCTACATAGAATGTTTTATAATTTACATTATTCAAACCATTGTAATGTTAACAATATTAATAAAATGCAATCAGCCGCACCTCCTTCTGAACCAGGTGTCGTATGAAGCGACTGAGGCACCGGAACCGTCAGATGGCAGTATATGCATCTAATAAAGCGCAGCTTAAATACTGCAGGGTGGGGTTGGGCAGCAGCAGCCTTGTTACGAAATTGCCACCACGCCTGCCCAGCGCGGCAATTATGGGCAAAAATCTCCCTATCTTGGTGAGGCCTATATCCAACAACTTTAGATGGCTGACATGATGATGATCACAAACACAGTAAATATCTTGTGCGGTTCTACTACATTGATAGTTGTTATTCTATATTATTTTCTAGCATTCCTGTGTTTACTACTCATAATAAAATTATTTTTAACGGCTTTAAAACGACGTTTATTTAACTTTTTATATTGTTAGTCAATGTTTTGGTTACCATGCGGCAACCGTTTTCAAGATGTACAATATTATAGAAAGAGGAAAGATTTATGTATATATGTAACAAAAAAATTGTAAACCAAAAATATTTTTAAAAATTCTATCACTAATAGAAAGCTACATATTTACCTACTTGAAACATACAAAAATATTAATTACGAATGCACGTTTGATATTTGTGAACGTTCGTTAGTAAAATACTGCAAAAGTACTCTACTGACTTTAAATACATTACTATTGGAAAGTTACATTATCAACAAATAACATAAGTAGTCTTATATTTTCATTTTCAACGGGAAAATACACTTCTAGTAAAATTTAATTCACCGCATCATAAATCAACACAATAAATTATAACACTGATGAAGTTAAACAACTATTATATTTTAAACGTATTTAATAACCAAAGTTAAATACACCTCTCTATTATCAAACTCGAAGACGCAGCGGTGTATTCTAAAAAGCCGAGTGTACAACAGAAAAGGCGCGAAATGAGAATAAGTTTTGGCGCGGCCAGCTCATAAATCAGAGACCATCAGCTCAATTAAAGCTACCCCTATCTGATGCTGACGCACACCGGTCGGGTGTACGAGTCGCGTTTATTTTTCGAGATATATCTCCTTAAACGCTCTTGTCGTCTTTATATCCTTTTTAAGAGAATCATTGGTCTCATTATATAGAGTTTTATTGGCGTATCACTGTTTCGGTTTAATTAGCTTTGTTTTTTTTTATAGTTGGTGTGTTGTTTGTTGATTAACCTCAGAAATATCTCGAAACTTATACTCAGCATAATAATTTGTTTAAGCAGCCCTTTTACATGCACTTTTGAACCGTCAATACAAATATTTCCAAAATAGGGTCTACATTTGATTATACCAATAATCTTGATGACCCTGACGACCTTATGACCGGAACTCATGAGTCGTCTTACATGAGGAAATTAGGTCTACCTTAAAAGGTATGCCGGCACCATCCGGGAAACTAAATCAAATGCAGAGTTTTTTAGAGTGAATCTAAACTGTATATTGACCGATTTTTTTCATTAATTTATCAACGCTGAAGCAAAAATACTGAAGCAACCTAATATTTGCATCATTACCGCCTTTTGTAAAGTATAAGGATAGAAAGGTCGTTCAGAAATTCAGTTTCTAAACGGGTAAAAAAGGGGTTGCAATATTTGTATTTAACTTTTTACGGTATGGTCAATCATGTTTAAAATTTCAAGACTCTGCTCTTTATTCAATATGATTTAGTTGACGCCCTCTGCTGGAAACTGCGACCCCTCCCAAAGTGATTTTTAATAGACCCGCTTGTATGCGATACATCCAGCGTAATTCTAATGTCTAAGTACGTCTAGGCTTCGCTTTCCCTTATGCAAAACCTATATCCACTTAGCTCTCTAAACAATAAAGTTTGTCACATAAATGTTGGTCCTGAATATTGTCGATGAAAATCTACATAAAAAATGTATACTTGTATCAAGCCTCTCTAATAAATAATAT
This sequence comes from Heortia vitessoides, assembly GCA_020976665.1. Classification (NCBI taxonomy): domain Eukaryota; kingdom Metazoa; phylum Arthropoda; class Insecta; order Lepidoptera; family Crambidae; genus Heortia; species Heortia vitessoides. The sequence continues at coordinate 1,941,352 of JACJUM010002477.1, read as the reverse complement.
AATATATAAATGTAATTCAGCATTTTTTACATATAAAATCTATGAAATGATTATGAAACTGTTGTTTTCTTTATCGATTGCCGAAAATTTTGTTTGAAGAATGACATTTGACTGTTGAGGACATGGCGCTGATTTCTTTGGACAAAGAGAACATTAGGAAAAATTTTACGTGTCTGCTAAAGTCTCGGTAGCACAATAGTAGTGTAGTTCTCCGGCATGGAAGATGCAGGTTCAAGTCTCACCTGGAGCTTAATCATAAAAGGAGTCGAAGAAAGTAAATAGACTTGCCCATAATTAACGCAGTTGGCAGGCGTATTGGCAAACGCTGATCGTAGTTTTTGACGAGAATGCTGCTGCCCATCCCCGCCCTGTTGCATTTGAGCTACGCCGTTAATATATAATCTCACTTATACAGTTCTCAACACTCACATTCTGAACAAATTGATTGTACAAAAACCACTCGAGATATCTTTATGTACAAATTAACATCCAATATATGTCTAAATACCGAGGTTTATTAAAAATTATCTTGTTAATTATCTAATTAAGCACCGACTTTACTGTCGGTCTGGAATTCGGGAGATATTTACGATAATGCAACGCATATATCTGATAATTATATCGCAGACGCTTTCTGCAGACTTTCGTCCATTAGAATCGGTCGTTAAACGCCGATACATTTTAGACTAATGCCAGGGTACCTGAGTTGGATAATTGCATATAGCTAGATTTTCACTTGTATATATTAATTATTAGGCTGTGTGATACCGGTAGAGTAGAATGCTACCTCCCACTATACTAGGTGTTGTCAGAGGTGACTGAGGTACCGGAACCAACAGATGGCGGTATATCCATTTGAAGCAGTGTAGACAAAAGTTCTCCCATTGAGAAGTTGCGCTCTGTATTTGCCACCACGCCTGCCCAGCACGGCACTTATTGGCAAAATTCCTATGGGGGGGGGGGGACATATTAATGTTGGTAACCAGAAAAGCATGAGCAACCATGTGTTGGTTGCTCGACTTTATACAAATATTTCTTATTTCTGCTCCGAAATTGTACTTTTGTGCAAGATATACGTGCACAAAGGTACCTCACTCATACCTACTTCATTCACCGAATAGCGGTGTTCGCATTGCTTCCGGTTCGGTTCCGGTTTGAAAGGTGGCAGAAAGACATAATATCTTGAAGTCACAAATTTGGCATCCTGCTAGAAATATAGCTGTGGTAATACGAGCGTCTATAGGCCAGTGTCGCTCATTATTAGGCGGACTGTATGATTTTTTGTTGTACATACTATATAATCTATTTATTTTTCTACAAAACGCATCTATTTACACGTCAAGATTAGTTATATGAAACTTACTGGTACAGGTTCTGCAACAATTATAAAAGGAACTTTTACGTAGTTTTATATTATGTTTCCTAGCCTTTACCTCCCCCCTACTAGACTTGTAAGAGACGACTAAGGTACCGGAACCGACAGAAGATATATGCATCCATACTATATCCATCCGAAACAACTTAGTTGAAATGTTCACGGCGGTGAGCAGTATCCCGCATCAGGTTTTAGATAATCAGTAATCATCATACCAGCCATTGAAAGTCCACTGCTGGACATAGGCCCCAAGAAAGGAAGAATTTTGCCTATAATTCCTGCCCGGATGCTGCTGCCCATCCCTGCCCAGTGCATTTGAGCTGCACTGTTTTGGATGGATATACTATACCTATCGGTTCTGGTACCGATTATTTTCAATATAATTCCGTCTTTTTGAATTAAATTAAGGTAAAGAAATTTCTACGGAACACCTCTTGTGAATCCGTTAACAGATAATTCCCAACAGATTGCCGCGTGCGCCAATCAATTACGATCGAATCGATTTATCGATCACAATCGATAATGGCACGTGAGGCCAGATGTTTCCGATTCGAATATCGATGCATTTACCTTTTTAAAAGAATAAAACGTGCAAACATTTTTGGGTCCTTCACAAATGTATTGTACGCAACTTTTTTATTTATGTTAAATACTTATCCAGGAGATTATCTTAATGTTTTTTTTTAAACTAGAAATTTATTTTCGTCATCCTTAAATACTCTTATCATCATCATTACAGCCATTAGAAATCCACTACTGGACATAGGCGTCCCCAAGAAAGGGGGAATTTCGCCCATAATTGCCGTGCTGGATAAGCGTATTGGCCATTGCAGAATATAATTAAAATAATATATACGATATAAAAATCAATACCTATATGACATAATACTTTTTATTGATAAGTAAGAGCGGCACAGCCTAACACAAGTAAAATTTGAAAAATGCTTGAAAGGCACCCCTTCTTCCTATTGTATTAGATTTGTTAACGGAAGAAATTTTTTTGCATTTTTGGTATAATATCTTCAATCACAAAGTTGGCAACGCGCTAGTGATATCCTTGTGATATAACGAGCGTCTATATGCTGCGGGACGCTTACTAGCACGGGAACTGTGTGCTTTATCAACGATCTGGTCTAATAAAAAAAATAGCTACCTAATTATCTAAAAAGTATCTTATAAGAAATGAGAGTACTTCGAAGTATGTATGGTGTGAGTTTGAGAGATTAATTATAGAATAATGTGATAATCGATGTGGTGTAAGAGATGATTTTGTGACAACAATAGACAAAGGAATGTTGAGATAGTTTGGACATGTAGAAAGGATGGATGAAAGTGGAATGACTGCAAAAATATATAGAGCAGAAGTGAATGGAGGAGTTGGTTTAGGACGACCCAGGCGAACATATCATAACCAGGTAGAAAAGGTATCTAAGAAGGGCCAGGGCAGAAGTACTAAGAATAAACGAGCGAGTATGAAAGGACTAATGCGAGTAAGGGAAGCGAGAGAGGTATGCCAAGATCGTAACAAGTGGAGATCCACAGTCTCTGTCTACAGTCTACACCGATGAAACACAAACGTGATGTAAATACGTATGTTTGTAATTATCGAATAAAGATGTACTCTTTTGTTTTATTTTCTAATGAATTCGTTTGTGCACATTGCAATTATTAAAACAGCTGACATTGTTTCTACAAGTTCGCTTATAAATGTAAAGCGGATACTAAATGAAGTTTATTTATTTTATGACATATAATTACTTTTAATACGGGCCTTTTTACATTTGAAATAACCTTTCAAAACTACCGTTTCCTCTGAAATTTGCGATATTCGACCTTAGTAAGCTGCTACTAAGGTTTTTTAGCAAATTGGCATTGCGAACTATTATTCGCAAGAATGTAAGCTATACCTAGTACCTACTCGCTGTTGTAATTTTTTTCTACAGTACCAATTAATGTCTGGGTGTTCGAAACAAAAATACGCTAAAAAAATGTTCCCAACAACAAACGAACTAATATCGTATATGAGTAACGTTGCACTGACGAGTATATTTATAAATAGCCTGCAACTTCGTTGAATGTTATCAAAAACTGTTATTTGTTATTTGTGCTGTGTATACATTTACATGTATTTAGTAAAAAACTGCTATTATAATATTACAAACAGGCACTTCAATTTTATTTGGTGTATTGATATTTCTTAAGTCAAAATGTTGTTTGAAAGCACAGTTATTTATGCACAAAAATTTAAGCTTTTCAGTTGTTGTCTATACATACATAAATTACACATCTTAAAGGTTGAGTCTTGAAGTCAGTCCGAGATCAGTAGCTTAAAGCATTTACGTAGCATATTTTACACACAGACAAATATTCATCATGTAAATAATTGCCCTGTGTGGGGTTCGAACGCACGACCCTTGACGAACAAGATAAGATAACTACCATCTGCGCCATCGGGCTCGCTAAATAAGATATTAATTCAAAAAACACTACCTGCCTCTATATATTGCCAGCTAACTTCATAACTTTCTCTCAATCAACCCACAGCGTCCCTCCCCCGTCCTACCCCTGATTCCTCTCCTCCCGTAAATCGCGGTCGCGCAAATATATCTATCAGATGTGAGGCATAGCAAATAAACGGGCACAATCAGCCACAACGAGCCTTAAATAAGGGGCGGGTATTTACGACTTGAGAGTGGTAGTGCCACCACGCTGTTAGATCTTTTTGAGATTGTATAAATAATAATAAATTCCCACAACATCTCATACATCGACTTGACTCCGTGGTAAGTCACATGAAGCACTTGTGTGATAGACACCAGACACCAGAGGAATCACAAATAAACTCGTCAGGTCAATGTATGGGATTTTGTGGAATTATAAAAAAAAATCAATTACAATAATTTTACATAGTCACTTCATTACTTTCTCATCCCTCAAACAGGAAAAATGTGATGCTAACACTTATTTATCTATATACAAAATCAAACAACGTTTTATCTCTAGTCTGTCTGTCTAAATAGAACGATCAAAAAGCCATCAAAATTAAATATGTATTCGAACAACTCAATGCCTGTGACCTCCACAATTGCCGGAAGTAATTTTCTTTGCTTAAATGCATATATTTTAAAACAACTTCATTTGACTCGTTCCGTTTATACGCGGCATCAAGGAACAATTAACCAAAAATAAACAACATTTTTTCACTTCATTTTGAAGATAATAGTTCTATTGTAAGGTTCGATCATTTGCACAAATATTGAAGATCTATTATTAGGTGTTAATTTATTTTTATTTTTTTAATTAATACTATAATATACGTCTTGAATGAAAAAAAAACATGTGTACACATCTCCTAGGCTATCGTCCAGTTAATATTATATTTAATTATAAATATTAGTATGTATAACAGTAAACTGTAAGTGAACCTATAATAAATTTTTTAAAAAATGTCTCTAAGATAAGGAAACAGGTCTAGGAAACGATTGGGCTTATCTTCACGAGACATAATATAACTGATATTATAAAGACTAACTTAGACTGAATTCGTAATTGATAAATATAGTTTCACCACAAAAATCCATTAAAAGTCCTATTTAAATTATTTTATCTCCGCTGTTCATAAAATGGTCAGATATCTAACAATTATGTTTACAAATCAATTTTTTAATACAATATTTATGACAAAAAAACCACTTGTTTCAGACATCAGGGAATCGAATCTACTTTCTTCCCATGCCGGAGGAGACCTTACCTACCGTTGTGATACCGAGATTTTTATTGTTTTAAATGTAATTCATTTTTCTATTGATTAAGCCTCTAAAGAAATAAATTAATATTTCAGACACAACAGATGATAAAAAATATTACAATAAATGATAAATATAATCCTTTCTCTCAATTCCGATGATGCTTCAACGATGATGATGTATCCCCAATAAGATTAAAATAACCAGCGACAACAAAGATACTATAAACTCCCTGATTTAACAAAAATAATATATTTTTTTGTGTGCGAATCAAACCTAGAACTAGCATCTTTACTGGCTCAGTGAACCACTGCATAATTATAATACGTTGAGCCACCAGAAAAGACCTTGCAAAAAAAAAACTGATGGTGATGAACTTCCAATAACACCTAATGGTAGGTGTTATTCGCACCCATATCGGCATCGGTGCTAACAAACCGTTCTCTTAATAGTAGATGTTAGAGTAATTTAATTAAATCCCCAGTTTCATCATTAATATAATTTTTTAAGTAATAGCCAGTAATAAGCCTTAGCATTGGATTATTTTTATACGAAATTATTGAATTTATTTTAAGGCATTCTTGTAAATTCACTTAGGATTTTACTATAAAGCCATGCAAATGGGCACTGCTAGCTTAAAATTATTTCTTAATTATCTTTTTTTAAATTCAAAGCTAAAAAAGTTTCATTAAATAATATTACAAGTGGCCAGAAGATCGTCCAAGTAGTTGAAATTATGCACCCATCGTGGTCACCGCGAGCGAGCAATCAATGAGTGCGATATTTTGAAGTTCCATTACACGCGGACATCTTCATGCCAGGTTATTTATGAGCGCGACTGTACCCGCGGGCGGGGTCTGGTGGCGACACAGTGCGTTCGAACTTAATTCAGATAATACTGGTATGTGTTGGGGACAAAGAAACGAAAACTAAAAAGCGATACAAAGCCAATTGTTTCATTGGAATAAGAAGTTTTAACAATAATATTTATAATCTCTACGTTTCTCTAATCTATATTATTTGAAAGTGCTTGTAATGGGCCCACCTTAATGAGGAATTTTTTGACTTGATTTATTTTAAATATAATAACCTCTTAATCTATTAAGAGGACAATGCTCGGAGTCTCTGCGCGGTCGAATCAGGAATGAGCAGATCCGTCAACGAACCAAAATTACCGAATTAGCTTGGCGGATTAGCAATTGCATTGGCAGTGGGCAAGGCACTTACTACGCAGAACCGATGGGTGATGGAGCAGTAAATTTCTGGTACAGATACCACGCACCAGCAAGCGCAGCGTATGACGCCCAACCACAAGGTGGACAGACGACCTAACTAAAACCGCAGGATCGTGCTAAACGCAGGCCGCATACAACCTGTCCTATTAGTTAAAAATGACCTATCAGAAAACTTGGGGAAGGCTATGTTTATTGAGATTATATATTTAAAAACAAATAATACTTAGAAGATTACATGACATGTTATGTTGGGACAACAATAGAGTTAGGAATGTTGAGATGGTTTGGACATGTAGAAAGGATGGATGAACTTCGCTATTAATATTGGACATAACTGAAAGGTTGTTTTGGGAATCTCAAAGCGTGTATGCTACACTCACTGTCTATTCTCATTCGGTTGATTACGCTACGCTGTCCCAAATGGACCGCCATATGTCGGTTCCGAAACTGAACCATAAAAATGAATTTCAAATCACTTACAGATGATCAGGCACAAAAAAATGCTGCAATTTATTTTTATTCGGTCGGTCTGTTTGCATGCATAATTCAACAATAAAAACGCTCAAATAAACATTTTTCAAATTGACAACACATTTCGGCTATCAACGCATTTCCCGGTCGTTCCCCGTGCCTGCCAGTCAAACTCGGGCATAATTATAAAAGGGCCCGGTGCTCCCGAATTCTAATTACTAATTATGAAATTCGCGACATTCTACCGTTTGCGTGTCGGTAATTATGCGATTTTTAATGCCCACAGCTGTCTCATTCAAGTAAGGCAATATTGATTAAATGAGCTTTCATTATAGAAGGTATAAAAAAGAAACTAATTTCAATGATATACGTGTATTTATTATTTTCTTCATTGTAATGACGTCCATTGGAAGGAAAAATCGTTAGCAATAGATTTCTTTGTTAATTTTTTAGCATATATTATGACAAAAATCAATGAAAAAGCAACTGGTTATTCTCCAAACCATAAAGTAAATTTAAAATTATAAATTTAAATGTCTGAGTATCGCCGTCTAAACGTATACGTTCCACGTAATGATTTTATTGAGAAAAATTGTATTACTAATATAGCAATAAAAAAAATTGAGTTTGGTGTAAATATTGAGGGTTCTTTTTAGTATTTGCGAAATTAATAAAAAAATGTCTAAAGAAAATATCTTTATTATTTAAAAGTATGAAAAATAGACAACACGCAATACTCAGGCCTATCGTAGGCAACGTATGATACGAGTATTTTATATGTAAGACAATATGACCCGACAGAAGTTGTTCTGTTTCGTCTATATATGTATATAATATAAAAAAAATATTGAAACTATAAATTAAGATATAAACTTTCCTAAAATTTGATCATAATAAAGAAATTGTTTTATAATAGCAATTCGTTATTCAGTCGAAAATTATTTGTGGAAATTATTATGTCATATTTTTGATATCTCACTCATTTGAGTCTCTTCAGCGTTTTATATTTTAGTCATAGACAAATGCCTCCACAGAACTCATAAATAGTAAAAAAATGACAGACTGATAATTACTTCATTCGTACATTCACTGGAGTTAATGATCGATTCAATGGCGAGCGATTCAACGATTGTATTCGACATAAAACTCGATAATAATCGATAAATACACCTTTATTGTTTCTTCAATTCGATTTATTATTTTATGCTTGTTAGGGCTGCCAGCGCGAGTTTTGAGTGAAATGTGTTTTTCTCGTAATGATTCGACTATTTACAACATCTCATACATTGACCTGATTCCGTGGTAAGTCGTTTAAAGCACTTGTATTACAGACATCAGACAGAGGAATCACAAATATAATAAAACCAAAATAACACCCAAACACTGGACAAACACAAATATCATCATTTAAATATTTGTCCCGGGTGGGGTTCGAACCCACGACCCCTGGCGCATAAAATAGGATCGCTACCATCTGCGCCATCAGGTCCATCGTACTACTACTCAGTGATAACGAACTGTTAATTTACATAAAAAATATTTGTTAGGATAATAATTATCTAAATGGGTGTTATAGAAGTGTGTTATTTTAACCCTAAACCTACAGTAATTTATTTATTTACTAGCTTACAGCAAGGGTTGCTAACCAGAAGAGCTTGCTGCGTTTCCTTGAGGAGATGGTCTGGCAGAATGTAAAGCAGTCTAGGAATACGTAAATTAAATAATTTAATCAATACATAAATTTACACTTACTTCTTATACATAGACAAGGCAAGTCGATTAAAGCATTTGTGTTGCAAATATCATGCTGAAATACATGTAAGTAACTCCCAGACACAGAACAAATACAAATATTCATAATATAAATACTTCTCCTGGGTGGGTGAATGACCTTAGGCGTAAATACTCGTAGTCATCGAATTGCGGCATCCTGCCTAAGCTTTAGTGGTATTTTATTTAAATAAGTAATTACTCAGATTATGACAATGTGACGTTTTTAGGTAATAATTATTTTACCACAGATAAAATTGAATGACATTAGACGCGCGACTGCGCGGGAAAATTTAAACTAAGAAAAATATATTTTACATATATAATATCGATATCTTACTTAAATTACATCATATTTTTATAACAGACTCTTGTTAATTTTAATAATGAGTGGGGCTATCAAACCTTATGTGATAGTGCAGGTGGTGGTAATCTTATCTTATGCGCCAGGGATCGTGGGTTCCCCCCACCCAGGACAATGTTTATATGATGATAGTTATATTTTTTCTGAGTCTGGTTGAAAATGTTATATACACATTATGTTATGTTATATACGAGTATTATACTCGTATTTTCAAATTTCTCTGTTGTCACACACAAAGGCTTTAAGAATTGCCACGAAGTCAGGTCAGTATATAAGATATTATGAGAATATATTAGAAGATTTAACAAGCTCATATCCGCTTGTATTCTTTGAATATTTAACTTTATTTATTATTGTTTATTTTTAGTTTTGCTGGTTGATGTAATTCTATATTACATTTTGCTATTTACTGTTAAATCCCTACTAATATTACAAATGTGAAAGTAACTCTGTCTGTCTGTCTGTTACGCTTTTCCGCTTAAACCTCTCAACCGATTTTAATGAAATTTGGCACAGACAATCTTTAGACCTTGAGAAAGGACATAAGCAATTCAAAAAAGGTTGAAGGAGGGAATGAAAAGTTGTATGGAAGTATCGCTATTTTTAGAGCTAGAAACTGAAAACTTATTTTTCAGGCCATTGATTCGATATAAATAAACATGACATTCATAGTTTTTACAAGTTGAGGTAAAGAGGTACGGTACTTAAAAAAACCACGCATAATAATCCATGCGGACGGAGACGCGGGCACAGCTAGTAATAATAATAATACATTGGTTTTTATAACGTGCCATGGGATACCGGCAGAGTAGAATAGTACCTCTCTCTATACCAGGGGCCTCGAAACATCTTCATGCATTTCTCTTTGTTTTCACATTATGAAGTCAGCAAACAAGCATGCGGTCTACTTGATCGTAAACGTGACCGCAGCTTATAGTCGCCGTGTTTTCACAAAGATATCACTAGCGTGTTGCCAACCTTGGGAACAGAAGATGCTATGACACTTACTTGGTGATATCACTACCTTCTCTTCCTTCAAACCCGAACACAGCAAGCGAACACTGCTATTTAGCGGTAGAATTAGATGAGAGTAAGGTACCAATGCAGACAACCTTTGTAAAAGACCTCATGTAAGCGATGATGTTAATATAGATAGCTACATTGACATCTGCCATACTAATTAACTATGTCTAAAGGACACTAATTTAGCAGAACATTTTTGTCAGACGCCACCTGCGTATATATATAATATTTATAAAAACAATAAAGTATAATAAATTGAAATTAATGGGGCACCCCATTAAGGTTTATTTGATTAAAAAATATCCTAGAAATCGTCATAACAGCCATTGTAAATCAACTGCTGGACATAGGCCCCCTTAAAAAGGGGGAACTTTGCTTATAATTGCCGCGCTGGGTTAGCGTGTTGCCAATTGCAGAGCGCAGCTTTTGCGGCGTGAATGCTGCTGCCCATCCCCATCCTATGCATTTGAGCTGCACTGTTTCGGATGGATATACCGCTGGGCTTAGGTGCTGGTATCTATATCGCCTCTAACTTCACCTGGTACAGCGGAAGGTACTATTTTACTCTGCCGGTACCTCACGGCTTGCTCATCAAACAGCCTAAAACTAAATATTGGCTTTTCACTCGCAACTTCGCTCCCTTTGTAGTTTTCCCAGAATATATGACCCGATGGTATAGAAAATAAGAATATAAGATGACCTAGGTGAACATACTTTAATGTAGAAGAGGTATTAAAGAAGGGCCAGGTCAGAATTACCAAGAACAAGCGAGCGATGAAAGGACTACAATGCGAGTGAAGAAAGCGAGAGAGGTATGCCAAGATCGTAACAAGTGGAGATCCATAGTCCCTACCTACCCTGATGAGACACAGACGTGATGTATATATGCATGTGAGTATCCTATATCCTTCCCTAGTATTCAAACTATCTCAATATATGTATATATATTGAGACAGTTTGAATTTATATATAATAATATATATATATATAGGAAATCGTTAATAACAGAGTAGATAGCTGGGTAGAATATTACTTCCCTCAGTACCTGGTGATGTAAGGCGACTAAGGTACCGGAACCAACACATGGCGGTATACCCATCTGAAACAGCACAATTTAAATACTACTGGGCGATGATGGGCAGCAGTATCCTTGTTGCGAAGTTGTAATATATATAATAAATTAATATCGCTTTTTCTCCTAAATTAATTTGACGATTAAAGACAATCAATTAATTTAACGGCACAAAGTAAATGAGGTGGAAATAATGATTCACCTTGCATGATCAGCTCGTATTGCAATGCAATTAATAAACTTACTTTTAATTGTTTAAACTATTAAAAGACAATTAAAATTTTAACCCCTTAAATTATGGAATGACAACAATAGCTTATTACTTTCTATACTATAAAATTCCGACAATAAAATCAATTACATGCTAAAGCACCTTATTAAAATAGTTTTTAATTAACCTTTGGAATAAGGGCTCGGAGCCTGTGCCATAAATAATTAAAAAACAAACAATATTTTCTCCAAACACAAGATGGACTGGCCCGAAAATGCACTTAGTTTTATCACAAGCTTATCGGTGCAGATGGTTCCATTTATATGGGAATCTAGCAGACAGCAATGTTGACTCGGATTCAAAAGGTAGTATTTGATCATTTTTCTTGATAGTCAACGTGAAAATATGATTTAGCACATCCACTAGAAGTCCACTGCAGCACATAGACTTTCCTAAAAAACGCAGAATTGAGCCCATAATTGCCGCGCTGGGCAAGCGTGTTAATAATCACATGTGGCACAAAACGTAACAGAAATGTTTCTATCCATCCCCGCCCCGTGCATTTGAGCTACACTGCTTCAGATATATATATAGCCATCTGTTGGTTCTGGTAACGCAGTCGCTACTTACGACATGTGGAACAAGAGGAGGCACTATTCTACTCTACTGGTACCTTACGACCGATATTTTGCTTGCTTTATTGATGGGAAAAATAAAGACGAATAAAGACTCTAGGTCCAAGTGACCTTCCAATTAATATTTAAATTGAAATATTTAGTCTTGAGATGATCTGTATGTACTCTTATAAATTTATCATTTTGTACTTTACGAGTCTATGTAAGAGTGAAAGAGAAGGACGAAAATATAAAAGCATTTATTGTATACTACTTTTCTTAAATACAGTCAGCTGAACATTTACATTTTATTGAACAATATTTTATTTACATTTTGAGTTTGTCGATTCAAACATGATTAATTATACAAGATCTTAAATTCATTACAAATGCTATTTCAGTCGATTATATACGTGTAGAAAATGAAATATTTGATATCTGACTAAAACCGCAGGATCACTATATACACACGCCGTATACAACCGGTTCTATTGGAGACTTGGGGAGGCCTATATCAAGCAGTGGACGTCTTGTGGCTGATATGATGATAATGTTGATGTACATTAATCCCTCAAGTCTTACATAGTTGTTATGAGCACCGGTAACGGCAAAAAACAAAATAAACTATAGGTTGAAGCTGGACTTTCTTTTTGTGCAAGACAGGAAGATCCCTTTTTTAATTGTATCCGACCAATATATTATATTTGGAACATAAAACGTGACCATCTGTACCAACAGCCCGCGGCATAACAACAGGAGCCGTGAGATAAAATTAAAAGTTAATTAAAACTTTATACGGTGCAGGTAAGTGAGAAAAAAGGCACCGTGTCCAGGCGGGCGTAAAAACGTTTTGTCACCAACGCCTCCTCGCGTCGTGAGTGGTACTCCTCTTTTTAAACTATAACGGATGGTGTTCCGAATGGGAATTCGGTCCGCTTGTTTTTAATGATTAACGCTCGCTTGTTTTTTGTTTGTTCGCCCGTCAATTGTTTGTTCTCTAATCGATCATTCCGTTCTTAATTGTTATTCTGCCAATATTTGTTTACAAAGGGTCATCTGCTTTTATACCTCATCATATCAATTGGAAGTCCACTAATAGATATTTGCCTTCCGAAGAAAGAGGGAGTTTTGGCCATAATTGCCGCGCTGGGCAAGCGTGTTGGCAATCGCAGTGCGCTGCTTTCGCGATAGGGATGCTGCTGTACTACATTGTTTCGGATGAACCAGGTACAGGGGAAGGTACTATTATATTCTCGGTGTACCTCACTCTCACATATTTCTACCGAACAGCAGTGCTGTGTTCTGCTTTGAAGGGTATTATTCCGCATTGAAATGACTAGGTAATGTGACGTAATATCTCCAAGTATATCTACGAGTAGTTGTATATAATAAAGATATAGTTGAGAATGCGCTAGTGATATCCTTGTGATAACACAAGCATCTATATGCTGCACTGATGCTTACTATTACTCGAACCGTATATTTGGTTTTCGGCTTAGTCTAGTAAAAAAATTACATTACTCATATATAATTTTGTAGGTAAAGACAAGTTTTAGCTACAAAGTCTAGTACTAGTCTAAAGTAGTTTGTTATTGTAACAATTAAAATATCTATATATATTAAGGTCTTATTTTAAGTTATTCGGACAAAAATTAAGATTTAAGATCGTGAGAAAATGAGGTAAAAATGTTTCATGTCTTTACAACGCGTCTTGATTTGACTCTTTACCGTTTTCTCGTTCGACCTCTCGGTTTTCTTCTCAAGGATTTAGTGTATGTTGAAGATTCAGAGAGCTGTTTGAAATGCAAAGGAGGTTGATTTCAGCTCCTAGACAAAAACTATTTGTACTTGTGGTGCCTTTGTCATTACCATCGTATAGTATTTTAGCCGTAGCCGATGTCCACTGGTGGACTTCCCGAAGTGATTTCCATTTTGCTTCAATTACCGTTACAGTTAAAGACTGGTAAGTTTTACCATTTTATATTACTGAGTCAGCTGACAAAGAAACAGTCCGCTTGATGATATATCACTATTAACTAGGCTATCATTAACATTTAGGTGCCTATAAGAACAGGCTAGACCTAGTTTAGGTACCTAAGTATCAAAATGTATTTTAGTTTAAGTTACCTTTTGTTGTTGAATAAAGTTATTATTATTATTAACTCTGTTATCTGAAAATATGATGTAACATTATCCAGTAATTTAACGACCTTTCTCAAACTGGAACACAGTAATGAGTACTGCTATTTAGCCGTAAAAACATATGAGAGTAATGTACCAGGTGTTGTGAGTGGCGCTTGTGGTACCTGAACCGACAGATGGCGGTATATCCATACGAAGCAGTGTAGCTAAAATTCCTCAGGGCGGGGATAGGCAGCAGCATTTCGCAGCGCAGTTATTAGGGAAACTTTTGTCCAGCAGTGGGCGATTTGCAGCTGTTATGATGAAAATGAAGGTACCTAAGCAGACGACCTTGAGGCTTACCTCTAGTAATATTTAGAATTTTAATTAATATATCCAATACCTAAAATTACCATAGTCAAAATTGTGCAACTCTGAAATCTATACAAATATAATAAAGCTGAAGAGTTTGTTTGTTTAAACGCGCTAATCTCAGGAACCGCTGGTCCGATTTAAAAAATTATTAAAGAGTTAGATAGTCCAATTATCAAGGTAGGTTATAGGCTATAAAACATCACGCTAGAGTCAATAATATAGCATAAATGACGCTAGGTTTGTTCTACAAATTAACGCGGGTAAAGCGCGTTTTACTAATATTAAATATACGAGTATCGCAACTCAGTTGTTGCGATATCCTTAAAGTATACACAAAACGTTACTTACAAGGCGCATTAAAAAGATGTCATTAGTCCGTTCTCCGAGTGTTTAATTCCGGTTATCAGCCACAATGTTGGTTCGACCGCCTGTTAAATATGGCACCCGAAACTACTGAGTGCACAGACCTATAAATCAGTAAGACACGGCAATTATTCGTGAAAAAATAATATTGTTTTTGAAACAATATTTAACATTTATGAAAATAAATAACAAAGGAAAATAGCCTGATATATTATTGTTGTTTACACAACATCTCATAAATTTACTTGACTCCAAAGTTAATGGAAGCACATATTTAACATCCAGACACATAACAAATATCGCCGTATAATTTTTTTTGTCCTAGGAGGGGATTAAACCTTTGGCGCATAAGATTTTACCTACAATTGCTGCGCTTGGCCTGGTGGCAATTGGAAAACATAGCTTCGGCCCCTGTTAATTTTCACCTTGTTGTTTTTTTACTTACGCTGTTTCAGGTAAAATACCAGCATTTATTGTACTCTGCTGGTACCTGACGTAACCAAATAATAAGAACAATTATATTATTTATTGTATATAATGAATTATATACATTAAAACACCCTATATTTAATACAATTAGTGGTCATGTCGCTCAGAACAAACCTTTGAATGTAAAAAAAACACTATTACGAAATTTTATGAGTATCATTACAGCTATATAATCATTATAGCTATATAATCATTACAGCTACTGTAAGTTTAATGCTAAACATAGGCTTTTCCAAAAAAAGAGAAATTGTGCCCACAATTGCCACGCTGGGCAATCGTGTTGGCAATAGCAAAGCGAAGCTTTTGAGACAGGGATGCTGCTACCAATTCCTACTGTGCATTTAGGCTACACTGCTTGGAATGAATATACCGCCATCTGTCTGTTTTAGTACCTTATTCGCGTCTTACGACCCCTGGTACAGAAGAAAGATACTATTCTACTCTGCCGGTACATAACGGCTATTTAATAATATTTTCTCATATTTACACGTTCCCTGCTCATAATAAGAATATAATAACATAATTTTAAAAACGCGGTTTATTTCAATTTTTTATATTTTTTGTTTGACGTCTCGGTTTCGACCTTGCCGGCAACCGTTCTCAAGAATTCTTAAAAATGATTTTATTACAATTTAATGTATATTTGAAAATGCAAAATTCCAATAATGTGTAATTCCTTGATATTTGTATTTTTTAAAGTCACTTCTATACCGTTCGTTGGACGGCCCCGGAATGTCTTACTCATCGAAGCGAAGAGTCATAAATCCAGGCTCATTTGAATGCGACCGATTGTGATCGATGCTGCGCCCGCGCACGCCGCGACCCGCGCGACAGCGGTAATGACCCTCCGGTTAATTGACTGTCTTGACTCTTAACCGTGAGGTCTTGGCTGTGATTCGGGGAGTTTGATTTTTTTTTGGGAAGCAACAAAGTTGCTTAACATGATTTAATAATAAAACATACATTACCATAATTCACTACATTAGGACATATTTGTGCAGTCAGCGTGTTACGTATATGTACACATATAGCTTTATTACTTCGTCATAGTAACTATTAGTCATAGTACTTATTGATTTCTTTTTACTATGAAAAGGTCCTAAAATATATATATTGACTACTTTACATGCATACTGTTATTTACTTATTTTTTACTTATTTTATACTGCTATTTTTTATATACATATACGGCCTATAGGCCTATAAGAGGTTATTTTTTTCTGGTTCCTGTATTTATCAGAAGACAATAACGGGAACTATATTAAACTTATCAAATACTTAAGGGTATCTGGCATCTCCGCCGCAATAATTGCACTCTGCGATTGCCATCACGATTGCCCAGTGTGGCAGTTATGGGCAAAATTACCCCTATCTTGGGGAGGCCTTTTTCCAACAGTGTGTCTATGGCTGATATGATGAATTTAATATTTGGGATAAGACACTGCGTTAATAAAATAATATAAAAACTGTAGTATACAATGTGTTACGAATGATTTGAAAGATTATTTCTTTTTTCCGCTCTATTTCTAGCAGTGTCGATGTCATAACATGAATATACAAACATACATACATATTCTTACTGACGTCCGTTTATTCAAATCGGTTGTTGAAAACGAACCATCGATTTCCATTTATAGGAAAATTATACTGTTAACGATGACTTGGCGTAAAAGAACGTTAAATTAAATTATATTTTATAATAATTATTTTTAGTTTTATAATCGACGGCTACCTTACAGCTAAAATTTTCAAGCGTGAACAAATTCATATTTTAATATTAGAATTCAGGCTTACAAACGTTGCTCTATTTAATTATCGTTGTAACGTTTTGGACGTTACGTTAAATCATTCTGCATTTTATCAAAATCATTCAAGGTATTTGTTTTTTTTAAAAATACAATAACAAGACAATACGAAAAAAATATTTGAGAGGTTTTATTATTGATTTTTGTATTAAATTATCATTTCCAATCAAACTATTATAATTGAATTTTGTACTGATAATATTGTAACGCTATGTTTCTTACATAATGTTCTGAAATTAATTGTATTGAATCAAATTGTTTTATGCATAGAAAATCCTGAAGTATATTTAAAATAATATTTACTAGAAGAAAAGTCAACCTGTTACGCCTTACACCTGAGGCGAGTTGATTTTTTTCTAGTAAATATCATAACTTTCTGCAAGAGTACATATTAACATAGTTTTGTGTATACAAACGATAACATATTACTGTATATATATCCATTTGAAGATCGAGAAAGGTAGTGAAATTACTGGGTAATTTGGCATAATATTCTCAGGTAACGAGATTGGCGACATCGCGTACATACCTATCAAGCAGGAAACCGGTCTTGAAATTTGTTTTTTGCTGTTCAATACTTATTTGAAATAACTATATTCTGCCACAAAAATGGAACAATTGATACATTGTAATCGCTTCTCATAAATACACATTAGTATTAAATATTGATGTCAATTGTTGCCTTCATTTAGATGGTTGAAATTAATTATTTATTAGTTCGTATTTAAAGAAATTCTGTTGAGTTTTTTTTATGGAAAAAGGACATTAATGTGTTTAATGTTAGTTTGTAACTGTCGAAATGGGATAAGAGATATCATTATGTCAAATATAGGACGTCCATAGCTGGACATTCGTGACAACTTGAAGTAGAAATCATACAAAGGTCGTCTGAATTGGATAATAATGAAATGAATCCACGAAAGAAAGTAGAGTTACCGGATAATCAATGTATATTAAAGGAGAAGCTGAATGACTACATATCCTCGTAACCTATCAACGTAGGGCCTAAACTACAAGGGTTAAAGTCTTCAAATTTTGCAAAGGGATTCCTTTTATAACATAGAGCAGCACGGGTAAGCAAGGGTTTTTGATCTCCTAAGGAGGTGAAAAAGGGGTGCAAAGTTAGTATGCAGCTTCTTTATTTAAAGTCATGAAACACGTTTTATTAAATATTTTTCGGAAATCATCCTGTAAGGGTGTAAATGAGGAATGCAAAGTAAGTATTAATCCGTTATAGTTTTCTGGTTATATCTATATATGTAAAAGAAGAAACTGACTGACATCAACTGACGGCTTTAACTAAAAAGTTAGAAAATGTAATACGACCTAACCCACTCATGAAGAACGGTTAAAGATGATTTAACATCACTCTTGGACCAAAAACAGCGGAGAATATACGATATTAGATTTGTTCTAAAACTTAACAGATGAAACCGCGAGGCGCTATCATGATATGCGAACGTATTAGTAGAAAAAATTGTTCTTTTTCATAGCTTAGCACCCATTCATATCCAACTCAGTCCATTCGAATGTTAATTGGTATTAAATCAATTATAAAATTTCTAACCAATTTAAAACCTTGGCTCATTTGATTTCTGCGCACGTCGCGTCTGTGACGGGCAATAGCAAGCGATTCAATTTTTTTTTTCACGGTGCCCACTTTCACCGGTTTTTCTCTGCGGATTGTATACGACGGCCTGTCATTAAGAAAGCATGCATGAGAGAAGACGATATGCTTACAATTATGCAACAATGCGTTTCATTTTGTGCCGTTAATGTCCGCAACATGTTGTGTGACGTTTCTTTTGCGCCATAAAAGGAGTAATGATTCGACGAACGATGTTCTATGTTCGTGATTTGCGTGGTACTAAATTATTGTTTGATAGTCTCCCTGTAGAAGGTAGACATTAGAAATTCTTCTTCCTTTCTTTTTTTTCGAGAAATCGAAATCTATCAGCCGTTGGCGCTCCACTGCTGGACATAGGCCTTTCCAAGTGGGAATTTTGACCGTAATTGTTACGCTGGGCAATTATGGTGGCAATCGCAAAACGCAGCTTTTGCAACTGGGATGCTGCAGCCTGTCTCTGTTCTGTGCATTTGCTGTTACTGCTACTTGCCCAGTGTGGCAATTATCGGTAACGCCCCCTTTTTAGAAAGTCCAATGTCCAATAGTGGACTTTAAATGGCTGGCTATGATGATGATGAACGCAGTATGCAAAAATATATTAAAATAGGTTCAGTAATTTAGAATTTCATCCATTTTCAAACATTTTTTTATGTTCAAAAATAAAATAACAATATCAAGTAACATCCAAACAGAATGAAAGTACTATCTTAATTGAATTTTATAAAAAAATAACTGCATAGTGAAGCAATTAAAATGAACGTTTTATTTAATTTCACAGTTTTCTATTGAGATCAATAGTTAACGGTGGGGCATAGAGTTATAAATGTAGAGACATGTGTATGTTATATTTAACATTAAAAATACTCAAATACAGTCAAAAAAACCTATTTGAACAGCTTTTGATCTAGTGGAACATTAGTTAAATATATTTACATATACATACTATTAGTAAGGTAATTACTAGAGGTATACCTCTTACAAAGGCAGTCTACATTAGTACCACAATCTCACGTATTTCTACCGCCAAATAGCAGTGTCGGTATTGCTGAGTTCCGGTTTGAAAGGTAAGAGAGGCAGTGAAATTACTGGGTAAATGTGACATTGTGTCCTCTGTTCCCAACGTTGGCGACACGTTAATGATATCTTTGTGACACGTGCGTCTATGGGCTAAGTTTATCATCAAGCGGTAGGTGTGCTTGTTTGCGGACTTAATAATATATAAATATACAAGCTTAAGTACTTACAATTAGAAATGGTTTTATTTATTAAAAACTTTAAATAAATAAAATTAAGTTTTTCTTATCTCTTATTTCTTATAAAAAACTAAAAGAGTAGTTAAGGTACTTTTATGGAAGTAGATATATAAACCTGTAACAATATGTTAAGTTCCGTAAAAAGGTAGCAAAAGCTTTTATTCACTCACATTCCACTGAGGACAACCATTCCTAACAACAGAGAAGTCATGCAAACAGTGCTTTAATTCATTCTTTTAACACCCAGACACAGGACAAAAATAAGTGTCATCAAATATTTGTACTGGGTGAGGAATGAACCCACGTAAGATAGTATCACTACCATCTACACCATCGGGCCCGGCTATTATAATTACAGTACACGTGACAGCTCTATGACATGCCTAGGTCTACCCCGTGTTTATGTCTTTAAGTGAAAACTAAGTTATCTCCTAGTATTACATCTAACTGAGTTACTAGGGCATTCTGCCATGCCTAGGTGACTATCTTAATAAGCAACAGAGCCGTTAAATGATGGACAAGAAAGTGGAATGCACTAAGTTATTATTTAGTTTCATTACGTTACCACGTAAATAATTTGAGGGGTCCGATGGCGCAAATGGTAGTGATCCTATCTTGTGATTATTATTGTGACTCCAAGAGTCATGGGTTCGATCCAGAATCAGAACAAATATTTATTTGATATTTGAGTTTGTTCTGTGTCTGGGTGTTGAAAAATATGTATTTAAGTATTATATTTGTAATTCCTCTATTGTCTAATCTCCGTAATATGAGTGCTTTAAATTACTTATTTATGTTTGTTTATATATATATTATGTACTTATGAATACTAATGAACTATGTAGTTCTTGAAAATAAATATAATGTTTCAATGGTGACTATACGACCGTGTGGCACAGGCTTTGTACCACTTACGTTGATTGATACAGGCATCTGAGGTACCTTAACCGACAGATGGCGGTATAAACACAATAACGAGGCCGGGAATGTGCAGCAACCCTGTCGCAAAGCAACGCTCTACTATTATCACATTCACCCAGCGCGGGATTAAAGGAAGAGTTCCCCATTTTGCGGCCTGAGATGATAAGTGACAATACCTCCGTGAGCATACGTCATCATCCTATCTACCGCAGGCTATCTTGGGATGTGGATTGTCTCTGGGTGTTAAATATATGTATTCAAGTAGTATATATGTGATTCCTCTATTGTCTGATGTCCGTAACACAAGTGATTTAAGCGAATTACCACGGAGTCAGGTCAATATTCGAAATGTTGTTATGGGAAACAACGCGACGTGAAATGTCTAAAGATGGTGGAAATTATAGAACACAGTAAATTTATTACAGCAATTATTATTTCTTGTCTCACCGATTAATCATTTATTATTATTATTATAATTAAAAATATAATTTAACAACCCAACATCATACAGGTACATTATTTATATCAGATATTACAGATTAATTTACATCGATACATTTAACAACCAATTGCCTCAGTATATCAAGAGTTCCAGTATAGAATTAATTTACAATTTACAAACGCAAGTCCAGCAATTAATTAACGCGTTAAGTCACGTATTCATCAAAGAGCGCGTTAAATAATAATCCTCCGACTGCCAAAGTACTATTTTATACTTAAGTTATAAATACTTAAATATTTATTGGGCATTGCTTGAGTATTTGGTATCGGATTACTGGGTAACAGAGCATAAATCCAGATATACATCTAGACATGTAGATAAGTTGAAAGGAATTAATGAAACGGAATGTAATGCGTGCGAGATGACATTCTATTGCCGACACAACTTTATTTATAACAAACAGTTTCAATATAGTTTGATCAAAATGACATATGTCAATGTCACTTTATTATAGCGTCAATCGTGTTGTTTATTTCGTCATTACGATATATGGTATCGTAATTTGTTATTAATATTGTTAAAATAACAAATTCACAATTAAAACATATTATATATTAAAATCAAACTGAAAAAGAAAAAAATAACTTTACAAACAACTGTATTTGACAGTCGACATTGTAATGAAGCTGTTATTTTAAAATGTTGTACAAGCAGTACAATGCGGTTTTACCCGCGTCCAACTGTAGATATTTAATACAAATTTTGTACACCCCTTTCACTCTCTTGAGGGATGATATCTAGTAAAGTGATAAACCTTTATAGTAATTAATTTCATACAAATCGAACTCGAATAACACCAAAAACAGTGAAGTTACAAACTAACTTTGCACTCTTGTGATAGCCCTTGAGGTGAATTTTTAAAAATCGTTTTAAGTGCTCTTCTATGTTATAAAGGGACCCTTATACAACATTTCATGATCCTAGCCCTAACAGTTTAGGCCCTGCATTGATATGTAGGTTAGTCAGCTTCCTTTATATATATATATAAATAGAAGATGAAAACACTACCTAAGGATGGGTTAACGTACTTGAGTTATATACTTAAGCCTATACTTATTTCTCTTATAGTATTTTTGTGAATAAACATAAGTAAATACACCAATTTGCATATCATGGACCACACCTTCAATAATTAACATAATTTATGAGCTGAATTGTTTTAAATATTAATAATTTATATAGATAAATTTAGTTTTTAATATTTTCCGTCTATTTACGAAAATTATATGGAAATAAATTTAGTAAATATTGAGTTTATCGCGTTCATACACACAAAATAACATAATCGATGTAAGTATTATCATTTTTCGTTTCAAGTGGAAAGATTTAATTGAAACTTTGTACACATATCAAGAATCATTGTTAATACAATGTTTGGATAACATTATCTCATTATCCTGATCGGGATCTTCAGGATGAAAGAAATTTATCTGTGTATGAGCAAGTGAGACCACGTCACCTGCGCAGCTTAAGTACTCATCTAGTTAATATTATTTAATAATAAATCAAACTAAAAAGTAGTGTAAAGTGTAAAGTTGTGTTTCTTGTAGTACTTTAAATACCTATATTAAACACCACAAATATTATAACTTATCCTTGGTGGATATCGAACCTACATTGGCATACAAGATACGGACACTACTGAAAACGCCAACGATCCCGTCAATTGAGTTAGTCTTAGAAATAAAGCCCTGTGATTAAGAATAAATTTATATAATATTTTAAAACACTCCTTCACTAATCATTCATTATATCAAGACCAAATTTTAATAAAATGAAACATTAAAAAGTTACCTAAGCTACTATTAAAAAACATCTACATTTTAATACATACACCTGCCTATGTAATTATATGTAATTTATAGAAAAAAAAACTATCATTAATCATTTCTGTAGTTAATTTCTACACAAATAGATTGCGTCTATGGTGTCATATCATTCTGTTTAGCATATGGTCATTACTGTAAGGCCTCTGTGAACATAAATTACTTTAATATGTCATAAAAATATATTATCTAAGGCTGCACCCTTTAGGGTTGTTTTGATGGGTCTGAGTTGTGAAACGGTCGACTTTTTTAGGATCTATCTAGTTAACGCGATTGTATGTAGCTTTGATAAATCATGATATTTTAATATGAGCCTTATTACTGTCACCATCAGCTATTAAAAGTACATTGCTGGATGTAGGCCTTACCATGAAAAGGGAAATTTAGTCCATTATTGCCGCGCTGGGCAAGCATGTTGGCAATCTTCAGAGCGTCGCTTTCCCCACGGGAATGCACAGTGCATTTAAGGTAATGTTTTAGATAGATATACCGCTATGGACAGGTTTATCGGTATAGCAAAGCAAATCGGCAAGTTGAAATAGCATCTCTTCGCACGGAAAACTAATAGCAGGTGGCGTTTTAAGGTCCTGGAATGGAGCCTAAATACTGGCAAGTGTACGTGCATCCACAAAATCTGACTAAAACTTTAGGATCATCCAAGATGCAGGTCGCATACAGACGGTCTTGTTGCCTCCCTCCAGCATTAGATATCCTATGGCTAATATTTCATTATGAGGTACTGGCAGTATAAAACAAAACTTCACTATATACTAAGACATATAACGACTGAGGTATGGAGCTATGGGTTGCAGCATTTTCGTCTTATGAAAGTTTGACTCAAAACAAAAAACCTATCGGACCGGTGCTTACAATATATTGGAAATCTAATAATTTTCCAGCAAACAAGACAACATGTAACTATAAGAGTTGTACTATGCATGTCGCAAGGTAACTAAAACGTCAATCAAAAGAAGTTAAATAAAGCCTTAGAGTGTTAAACTCATTATCAGAAGTCGATTTATTGTTGTTCAACAAATTTAAATTCCGAAATGCTGTTTTTGTCTATATTTCTGAAGATGTCTTATCAATTTTAGCAATAATACTATATTTCTTCATTTGTATTTTCAGTGTCTTATGATTTTTCAGTTACATTGATATATTAAAAAGGTAATAAAGCGGCTATTCTAACGCCTTTAAAACGCCATAATACCGTAAAAAAGTAAATTAAAATTTAATAAACTTCGTTTTGAAGCCGTTACAATAATAGTTTTATTAACAATAAAAACGGTTTTTATAAATTTTTCATTAAATATCTTTTTGCAATACATTATATAAATAGATGTAAAGTCAAATATTATTTTACTAAGTTAGCGAACAAGCCTTCGTAATCATTCGTTATTTTTTTATGTCATAATTCATTACCTCTTATTTATTATTTCATTTCACTACCTCTTTCACCTTTCAAACTCTTACAAGAGAACGGAAACACTCCTGTATAAATAAGCCAATGTAGACGAACTATCAAGTCTAGCTCTAGCAAATACATAGGTCTTATCTCGTAATTACCATCAATTCTAGAAAATCTAAGCCTAAAATAATTATTAATACAACTTAATTCCGGAAAATTCTCTACCGATTTGCGAGTTAAACTTTCACAACATAGTTTTATCACACGGCTTACTGCTAGTGGCTTATTAGCATGTATCATAAAAAGGTTAATAATATTTTAATTACTGAAAAAACCGCAGTTTCAGCCTACATTTCCTGGTAAAAGCAAAATGGCTTGGTTTCATATAAAACCGTGGATTAAGTCGTAAAAACGCGAAACAATTTCTTTCTTCTTTGTTTTAATTATAGCTGTAATGATTTTAACATTGCGCGGGAATTTTCTATTAGCTAAATAAATGCATTGTAGTAAAAGTTGTTCGCATATTATTGTTGAAACTGTATTAAACTAGTGTTTAACACTATTGATGTCATCACATCTTTTGAAATTTCTATATAAATTATCATCATCATCATACCAACCACTGGAAGTCCACTGCGCGGCCTCCCCAAGAAAGGGGGATTTTGCTCATAGTTGCCGCGCTGGGCAAGAATCTGCCCATCTCCGCCCCAAGTATTTGAACTTCTCTGGGTGGATATACTGCCATCTGACGGTTCTGGTACCTCTACTCACCTCTCACGATATCTGGTACAAAGGGAGGTACTATTTTACTCTGTCGGTACTTTACAGCGGGTTACCTTATCTACATAAATAGAAATATTAAATTATTTACTTCGTATTACATAATACTTGATTTAGGGTACCAGCAGAGTAGAATAGTTATCTGTACCAGGTGATATGAAAGGTGACAGAGATGCCGGAACTGACAGATGGCGGGGAGAAGAAACAGGCAGGCAAGAAAGAGGGCGGGGGTTGACAGCAACATTCCTGGCGCCAAGCTACGCTTTGTGATAGCCACCACGCCTACCCAGAACGGCAATATCTTGGGCAGCCCTATATCCAGCAGTTGTAGTTCTATGGCTACTTTCATCATTATGACGATGATGAATTCAACTTTGGCACGGTATTCAAACCCACGACTCGTCGACTCAAGGTCGTACAAGATCTCTATCTATATAAAATTAAGATTTATTCATGATAAAAAGGGCAGGAATGCAGCTGCCTATTCCGGTTTTCTCCAAGGAAATACCAAAAGTATCGGGGGCATATACCATCAAAAGATTTCGATGCATATGTCTCCTATTTCGACACCTGGTACAGGGGGAGGTACTATTCTTTGGTACCCCACGGCAATATTAACTTCTGTGGCACAGTTAGCGACACCTCTATCTTCAATCAAATTGATTAATTGAAAAAGGCAAATGGATTTATAATAGCTGTAAGTAAAAACGGACCTTGTCAAAGTCAAGCCGCGACAGTATGTAATTAAAACACGTTGGTGTTTTGCTAGGAAACGTTTAAATTAATGAAAGCAAAAAAAGAGAGTGTGCTATGATTTCTGACGGCTTTAAACTTGCTCCAATAGTTAGAGTCAATACACATGCAGTGTAGATTTTATGTAGAGACGTTTTTTACGGCAATGTCGTGGGGCACCAATTGAGTAGAATAGTACCTCTCTTCGTGCCGGGTGTCTTAAGAGGTGATTTTGACCACGAAACCGATAGATGGCTGTTTACCCATCCGAAATGCCCAAATGCAACAGGGCAGGAATGGGCAGCAGCATTCCTGTTACAAAGCTACCCCATGTTTGGATGAGGCCTATGTCCTCAACCTAAATATCATCTATATTAAAAAATTGGTATCACTCCAGATGGTAACTAAACAGTCATTTATTAAACAACTTGAAACAATCTTGAAACAAGACATTAGAAGATTGTAAAATCTGTGCCTTCAGAACAGTAATTAAAATCTACTGTATATTCTAGCGAGCTGATTAAACAATGTAATGATTTTTTTAATAACATTCATTTTTGTGGAAATTCCATTTAAGAAGTGTTTATTGTGTGTAATTCAATTACGATTTAATCTTCGTCTAAAATTGTTTTGTGTCATTCCATAGCTAAGTATGTAATTAATTATTTCTTAAGATCCTGAAAAAAATACTACAATGAAATGTTAAATGAGTAGGAAGTTTATGTCTTCAAAGTGGCCAACTGAAACGAGCTATAACTGACAATATATAATTCAGAATGAACAAAACAAATCTTAGATTGACCTGATTCTGTGAAAATTATTTTAAAGAAATTGCGTTACGAATATACAACAACAGTAACTTTTAATTACATTGTTTTTTTAACTTCAGAACAATACAAATATTAATCTATAACTATTTGCATGGGTCGGACCAACAACCCTTGGCGCTTAAGTTGGGAGCTCTACCAAATGCGCCATTGGGCCTTTATCATCTAAAAATTTAACAATAAGTTTTTTTTTAACAGAAATATATTTTTACCTGTATAATTTGTGTGCAATTCAAAGTACTTACATAAACCATTTAGTTACCGCGTAAATTAAAATGTACAAACTAGAAAGTAATAAACAATTTATTATCTGGTTATAGTTTTAGTATAATCATATATATCCTTTGAAAGTAACAGAAGGTTTGTTTCTTGGAGTAGACTAGCAAATGAAATGTTATAAAGAAATTGAAGAACTCAAAGTAAAATAAGAGTCTAGATTAATTTGAATCCATTGGTAAGAGAAATACTAATGAATGCGAAGTTGCTATCCCATGGGCTATATATCTACAAATGCGGTTGATATTTATGTCTGTTTGTGAACGTAGCCCACAAACAAGTTCCATTCCAAAATATTTACCAAAATATTGCTCACAATTTGGTTATAATAAAATTTTCCAAGGCGGGGTGGTATGTCTTGGATTGACGTAGAGTTGGTAATACCACCATTTCAGTTATATACAGAGTTATCATGTTAAGATCTCTCAAATGATACTTAATTATATAGTATTATATAAAACAACATTCAATTAGTGCACACTAATATTATATTAATGAAATAATTGATTGCGTTGTTTACGATTGTGAAGTTGCTGGTGATAATTTAGTAGCCAATTCGACGCATTCAAAACGCCAAAAAGAATGTATGCGTGCCTGTCTTTCAGGAATATTTTAACTGGCAACAAGTCCCTTGGCTCTCAAATGAAACCTTGTTTACCGACTACAAACGCTTTCAAGAATAACACAAAAAATATTATATTAACATCGAAACACAGCTCTATAAAATTATTTTCACTTTCACAGACCCGCCGGGTCACTGCCGAAACTTTGTCACGCGATGCCGCCATTAAGGGTTGCACCCTCCTCACCCCGCGGCCCGTGCCACCCCACTCGGAGGAGCCAGCGAATTTCGGAGGCAACCCTAAGCAATTTCCCTTCGCTAGGGGACAAGATGGTTGCTATTGGTTGGCGTTATGAAAAGATTTTTTATATGTGTGTTTTATGTGACGGTAAATAATGTTGCTTATTTTTGTTGCTTAAAATTTTTCAAGCTCTAAGCTAGGAATTTTTAAATTTGGTGCTTCGGATTCCTTTGTTTCAGATTTCTATATATACTGATATTATAAAGAGGTAGTATTTAACTGTAAATCTTCTCGATCAATTTATATACAGAAATTATCATCATTAGAAAGCTGCACCTTCACCAAGTATTAAAGGCTATATAATATTTCATAAAATCAAACTTTACATACATAAAATGGATATTTTTTCTGCAACATCTCATACATTGACCTGACTGCGTGGTAAGTCGCTTAAAACACTTGTGTTACGGATGCCAGACAACAGAGGAATCGGGTCTGGGTGTTAAAATATATATTTAAGTATTATATTTGTGATTCCTCTGCTGTCTGATGTCCGTAATACAAGTGCTTTCAATTATTGCACTCTAGTATTAGTAAATGAATGTATGAAGATATCTCTCAGCCAAATTTAAACACAGAGTTTGAATTGAACTCTTCACGAGGTAGACTTCTTGCAAAGGTCGTCTGCATTGGTACCTCACTCTCACCTATTTCTGCCGCCAAATAGCAGTGTTTGTATTGCTATGTTCCAATTTTAGGGGTGGGAGTGGCAGGGAAATTACTGGGTCATCATTACAGCCTTTGGAAGTCCACTGCTTGACATAGGCCTTCCCAAGAAAGGAGATAATAGAAACAGGATAGCTTAAATGCACCGGGCGAGGATGGGCATGCTCGCCTCGAAAGTTGCAATCTGCGATATCCGAAACGTTTTTCCAGCGCAACAGTTATGAGCAAAATTCCCATTTGCTTTAGGAAGGCCTTTAGTGAACTTGTGGTGATTTCAATTTTGTTCATATACCAGATAGACAGACAAAAAAATTGGTTGCCTGTAAAGTCGGTTTACGGGCGAAAACAACGACTTTGAGAGGTAAAATAATTTTAATGTGAATATTCATTCGTATAGTAGGAATAAGGATGAAATAATAGTAACAATTTAAAACATTTGTTTATACAAAGAATTATATTTAAAACATTAATTTATACAAAGAATCTCGCACTGAATTTCATATTAACAAAATTTTATTTTTACCTTTACACATACGTATTTATATTCAAATATACATACAATAACTTGCAATACATTTGCGTAACACACGTCACAATGAGAGCGAGTGAGAGGGACGCGTGCCTCTCACTCGCTCTCATTGTGAGCGCATAACGTGAGCGGAGCGTAACGCAGTTTCTTGAAGTGTCACCCGGCAAACCAATTTATAAGACGTTGTCACGTCAAAAGTTTTAAGTTAGATTTTTTGTATTTACTAGTAAGTACCATATTATATATTTACAAATCAATTCAGTGAAAAATTGTTAATTTGGAATTACAAACTTGTACTTCAGTATTATCGTTTGCTAGTTCATTATAATGAAGTAACTATTTTCACTATTGCAAGCCCTAAGCAATTTCAGTTTGATTTTAAAACACTTACGCCTCGATAACCATTTCGATTTGACAAATTAGTATTTTTTTACAAGCGCCCACTCGGTTTATAAAAAACAATAATCTCAGATAAGGCGAACAATCCATCATAGTTTCCATAAGGTTGGAGGGAAAATGGTTTTTTTTATACCAGCACTTAATTTGATGTTGATGGTGCCACGTCGGCTTTAAAATAGAATTTTCTGGCGCCACTTTTTAATTAAATACTGGTAAAAGAGTTACTTAGTGTTACATTTTTCCAACTCAACTAACTCATACTTATGTATATAAAACCAAGTACATATTAGTATATGGTAAATTTTCTTAGTGCGAAGGTTTAAGTAGTGGCTAGAACGCAGGAGATGCGGGTTCGATTTGAGAGTCAATTTTTTTTTATTTTTGTGGTTTTGGAACACTTGATTTCATTGCTATATTTTGTATGTGTTAGTAAAATTATTTTAAATCTATTTGTATAGATATACTTTACGTGCCGGCAAGTACTCGTATAGTGGAGAACGTACACCGACAAGACAGACAATTTGACTAAAACCGCAGGATCGCCCTCGACGCATGCCGCATACAATACTATGTCCAGCAGTGGACGTCCTAGAGCAGATATGGTGATGATAATAGTTTGAGCCAAAACAAGTACTATTTTATAATAATCATTAAGTAAATTTAGTTAATGTCTTAGTAATTCTAATATTATTATTATCTTTATAATTATCATAGAGAAATTCGTTATTTTTTAATACAATTTTTTATTTAACAGATCACAATATTTACTTATGCCTACTTGTACTATCTCCAAAGCTATAATTTTTATTCATTACAAAATATTTAAGTAAGCTTTAAATTTCAAAGACATTTAAAAAATATTAGTAAATAAATGTTACCAATTTGAATAGATAACTATAAAAATGATAGGTAATATTTTGTAGGACATTGGAAAATACTCCGGGTATATGTTATTATTAATAATAATAATAATTAAAAAAATATGACGCCATAATGTTATTTTGCAGCATGCTTGTCGTATACTGTTAAAAATACTAGGAAAATTTAGTAATCCAAAGCATTTCTCTAAATACCAAATGATTGCGAGTTAAGCAAAATTTTTGTTTTAGTAAAAATTTATTTAATTACAGTAATACAAAATAAACAAGACTAACATTGCTTTATAAAACCGAACTCTATTCAGACACAGCTTAAGCCGTTTTTCCAAAAAAATCCATGTAAAAACATCCACCAGTCCTTAAATTCAGATTTACATTCGAAACCTCCTTCCAACTCCACAGAACGGTTTACTATCAGATCAATTATTTGTAAGCCTCGCTGAGTCACCCCAAACCGAATTAACTTTTAATACCTTTTTTATAAAGTATAATTTTGTTTATTGCCTCCCATTACGGGGCTGAATTAATCCACAAACTTATTCGTGTTGCGTTAAGGTCGAGAATTGCACGACAAAGTATTAAAGGTTGCCGGTTATTTATTAGGTTTCCCAATAAAAAATATTACTTAGCGGTGTAATTAGTGGTAAAAATATTTTCTAATGTTTCAGCTTAGCCTTCGTTCATGCGGATTATTGTTGTGTTAGAAATTCCCGTGGTATGGTGTGTTGGTTGGATTTTGTGCTGTTAACGAACTTCAGTGACTTATCAATAGATCTTAATTATGCACAGCTGGGCACTTACCCAATCACTGGAACTACTTATTTCACTGAAATACGTACACAATGAAGTTTTTAAATAGAAAAACTTGCGTTTTTACTGGGCTATAATTCTTGTTGACTTTAAATTCAACGATAGTGTTTTTTTTAATGTGCAACATTCCTTCATTTGTTTGAAGTTGCTGAAAATTTAAACAGAACGTATTACCGTTTTTTTTTTAATGTTTCTTTATTCTATATTGTAAATTGTGTGGATTTTGGGTAAATTGTATTGTGTTAGACTTATCATAGTAGCAATAAAACATCCATTGCTGGACATAATACTCCCAGAAAAAGGGGGAACTTGCCCATAATAACCGCGCTAGGCAAGCGTGATGGCAATCGCAGAGCGTAACTTCGCGCTGGGAATGCCGTTGTCCATCGCAGCCCTGTTGCATTAGAGCTACACCGCCTCGGAGGGATATACCGCCATCTATCGGTTCCGGTACTTCAGTCGCCTCTTACAACAACTGATGAGGGGGAAGTACTATTCTGAAAATTAAGGAAACTGCCAATATCGGAAAAACTGACAGTAACATAAAAAGTTTTTTTTTCGTAGCGTATATATATTGAATTAATGAATTCATATTTTTATTTGCTTTTAAAAGAGCATAAGCTATTCAAAAATTAATACTATACTTTAAGTCTAATAAAACGTTAAAGATATCTCAATTTGATGTTGTAAAATTAGTATCATAGACGCCTTTTTGAACCGGAATCATAACAAAAAATAATATAAACCAAACAAAGGCTATAACAAAATTATCATACCGCTAACACACCTCACACACATTCAAAATGCTCATTTGTATTCTACTTTGTAATAAAACATGCTGTATAACTATTAATAAGAACAGTGTATACAGGGTGAACACCAATTTCCCATCAATAAGACCGCTGGAATTAGCATAAGATCGATACTGTTCTTCCGGCCGTACCATGCAGCGCCAGCGGGGGTGAAGGGGGAAGTTGAGGAGGGGGGAGTTGTTTACTTTAGTTCAGGGTTGCCAGATGCAGTAGAATAAATCTGGCCTAAGGTTAGCTCTTGATAGGAATTTATTGTGAAATCACATAAATTTGTAGATATTTTAAAAATTAAATTAGAGCTCTGCAATTTTCTTTGTAATGATTTTCTAGAAATATTGTAGAATTGTTTACTTAGTTATTTAACTGAAAACTTCGGCCTTCAGCTTAAAACTTAAGCTAAAAGTTGAAGTTTAGCCATAGTAGGTTCCAGTATTCCTTGGATCAACTGCTACAGGCATAAAACTTTTACTGTTAGACATAAAAATACACTAAAAATTTCGATTAAACAATTTGTAAGAGGTATTGGCCTATAGCTGCACTGAGCAGGCATGTTTGCAGATTATATCTATACAATGATAAAATGCCTGTATGCCATTTTTTGAGATTAAGTATCTCGGAAAGTGGCGAAGAAAAAGGATAGCTGAAACGAAAAACAGAATAATTTACAGTAGACCCTCCGCTGTTGCGTTGTCACAACGCCAGCTCATTGTGGCAATTACCGCCAGATCTTAAAGCAATAAAAATCTTTCTTTTTCTCTCAATTTTGTAAAATCCATAGTAGCAGTTGGATATTTAATCCTAGACTGTCAATAAATGTGGTATGCCACCATAAGAAAGGAGGAATTCTACCCAAATATGTCACGCTGGGCTAGCGTGGTACTGATCACAGAGTCACTTCTCGATGGGAATGCTGCTGCCTATTCCCGTTTTGTTGCATTTAAACTACACTATTGCGGGTGGATATACCGCCATCTATTGGTTCCGGTACCTCTGTCACCTCTGATAACACCTTTCACAAGGGGAAGAGCTATTTTAATCTACCAGAAACCTAGCTAGCTCAACTCTGGAAATTGGAGAGTATAGCATACACATACGTTTATTCTATGCTAGAAGCGCTCCACAGTTTCACTCACCTAATTCCATGTCCCATGACAATATCATCATCATTATCATCATAATCTATAGCATACACATAC
>JACJUM010002477.1:1742849-1908003 GCA_020976665.1 Heortia vitessoides | reverse complement strand
TACTCACCTAATTCCATGTCCCGTGACAATATCATCATCATTATCATATCAGCCATAAAACGTCCACAACTGGGCATAAAGTAAGTCTCCCCAAGTATTTTCAAATAGGACCGGTTGTATGCGGCCTAGGTCCTCCGCGATCCTGCTGTTTTAGTCAGATCATCTGTCCATCTTACGCCCTAAGCAGCAATATGGGGAAAACAAAGTGTTACTTATGTCACTTGCTGATTTTGTTATTGTCTATTTAAGAAATGAGTTCTGTATTATCTGAGTTTATTAGCTAAAAATGTAAAAAAAATATAAACCATGTTAACAAAATTCTATTGCGCGGTCTTACTTCATTCTATATTTTTTTAATGAATATAGCCTATTGTACTCGCTACAGTTCTTTAATGGACCGAATTTTCAAAATATGTAAGTCTAGTAGTAAAATTGTATCAAATAATCAAATCTTCGTATAGTTTAATATGTCTATAGTAATAATTTGCCGTGAGGTACCGGCAGAGTAGAATAGTACCTCCCACTGCACCAGGTGTCGTAAGAGGCAGCTAAGGTACTAGAACCTACAGATGGTGGTATATCTATCAGTGTTAACGGCTAAACAGTGCAGTTCAAATGCACAGGACGGGCGTGACAGCAGCATCCC
This sequence comes from Heortia vitessoides, assembly GCA_020976665.1. Taxonomy (NCBI): domain Eukaryota; kingdom Metazoa; phylum Arthropoda; class Insecta; order Lepidoptera; family Crambidae; genus Heortia; species Heortia vitessoides. Next base: position 1,907,357 of record JACJUM010002477.1, on the reverse strand, counting down.
CGTCGCAATAGCTGCGCTCTGCGATTGCCAACAGGCTTGAACAGTGCGCCAATTATAGGAAAAAAACCTCCTTCTTGGAGAGGCATAAGTCTAGTAGTGGACTTTCAATGGCTGGTATGATGATGATACTAATAATATATAGAAGAAAGATTTGATTTTCACCAGCCGTTTTCTAACAACAAAGTAAATAGGAAACATTCCCAACCCTACAACAAGGAAGGCTTCGTATTCAAAGTAATATTTCGAACATTTTCGATGTTTCGCCGTATTTTTACGTTTAGCATTTATACCACCATCAATCATAAAAGTTTGCCAGTGGTGCCTTCGTTCCGGTTTACTTCGAATGTTTGTTAGTACATTTCATTTTCTTTTGAAAATTATTATCAATTCCAAACTTCGTTGGCAAGTTTACGTTTGATTTCAAAATGGCTGATTGGGAATAAATTGGGGTGGGGCAATTTTAAAATTATTTTTGGATTCTAGTTATTATTTAGGGGATACAGTTGCGTGTATTGTGTTCAATTTTAAAACAAAAAATTGCGGTATGTATTTTTTTTTTTCATTATCGTCTATGCACTATTGTGGTTTTTCTTGGAGGCAAAATTGAACCGGTTGTTTTTTTTGGCAATTAACAGATGCTATAAAAAGTAATTTAATTTAAACTAAATCTAGAGAAATACATATTAATATATATTATAAAATTTTAGAAGAGTCGTATATGTAGATTTGATATTTTACAAAGAAAAAAAATCATTAGTAAGTTTGCTCAAGCAACTGAATGACTGGTATGCTAAAAATGCAGTTAGATTTTACGTGTGCTTATCTGTGGTCCCGCTTTATTTTTCTTGTTTACTTAGAAATTGATATATTTTTCGCAATTTGGTAGCAGAGGTCATAATTTGTTTTATTATTAGCATAGACCAGGTCGACTCATAAGTACATAGTCCGAGTAATTGTAAGCATTACCGTATTATATAAATGCTTGTAACATCAAAAGCGCCTTGCCAACCTTGTGACTTGCATATTATGTCACATTACACAGTAATTTCACTGCTTGATTCACTCTTCTAACCAGAACAAAGCAATGGAAACATTACTACTACTACTAGAGGTCTTTAAATAAATCTTATGTAACAGGATTCTTTTCATTCCAAGAACTGTTCGATTCTCTAAGTATAGAATTCTTTGTCTTAAAACAAGGGATCGTATTGTAAGGATAATGTATTGCACATTTTTTTCAGAAGACGCCGCAAGTACTACCTACTTTTATTTTACATACGATGAACATTAATACCTCTTCAACTTAGCAGCCACTTTATTCGATACCGAATTCCGATTATCAAGATCGAATGATGCACGACCATTACCACCGCATAATTCAAATATTACTCGGAACATATCGATATTTCACGAGCTACTGGTACTCCGCCATTTTTTTTCTTCCCAATGTCGAGATAGCAACGAAAGTACCCCGCAGGGAAGGCCGATTCGGTACCAATCGAGGGACCCCATGTAATTGATGCTTCAACAATCGATTTAATTAGAATTATCGATATTTTTGATGTACAACCGGGGATATAAGTTTTGGAAAATATTTCGTTCGATATATTTCGATCAAATATTAGAATTAATTGTTACTCATTATTGTTTGTAATACTCATGTCCCACCTGACACCTAAAGCATTTTTTTCTAGTAAGCATTATTTTAAAATTATCAGCCGTGAGGTACCGACAAAGGAGAATAGTACCTTCCTCTGAACCAAGTGTCGTAAGAGGCGACAAAAGTACCAGAACCGACAGATGGCGGTATATCCCGTCCTGTTGTATTTGAGCTACACCGCTTTGGATACGTATACCGCTATCTGTCGGTTCTGGTATCTCTGATGCCTCTTACGACACCTTGGTACAGGGGAAATACTATTCTGCTCTGCCGGTACCACACGGCCGGTACTAACAGCACTAACAATACGGTCAATAATAATCGAAATAATAGACATATTTTTATATTCAGAATATTTTTTTCTGCGTCTGGGTGTTAAATTCGTATTTGGTTAATATATTTGTGATTCTTCAGTTGTCTTATGTCTATAACATAGGTGATTGAAGCTACTTATCTTGGAGGCAGATCAGATTTCTGTTATAATAATAAAAAAAAACTTTTTAACAGCTTTAAATTAAAACGGTTTATTGAAGTTATATTTTTGGTTCGACGTTTCGGTTACCTGTCAGCAAACGTTTTCAACATCATCTATTATCAATATTTAGACTGTAACGTAGATATATTCGTTCGCCATTCAAGTAGCACAAACAAAATATAATAATGCTAACCAAACTCCATAGCCGGCAGTACATTACACTGAGCCAACCTGACATCACGTGGTCGTATCCCCGAATCCGAACAAAAAGTCCCCAGCACCCCCTACCGACATTTATTTTCGACGTTGGCCCGTATAATATTATAAAGAGCATTAATAACTCAAGTAATGATATATGCTTTGGTAGCGGCATTATGCAAAGTGTGCACGTTCGACGATGTACGTCTCCAATTAAACCGTACATTTTTTTTTCTTTATTTGATCCAAGATGGCTCGGGCTAGTGTTAGTGTTTTGATTGTACGTTAGTTATACATCAATAAATAATGTCCTTTTAATTAAGGATCAATTCCGTGCGTTGGCTGTTTTGAAATTGTTTACTTTTTTGTACGGGCAACATTCATACATACATCTAATATTTCTGTTCTATTTTAATATAGACTTGTGCGATTTAAGTATATTGTTATAAAGTACAGTTGATTTTGCGATAATTTATTTTTTGAAGTATGCTAGTCTCTAAGAGAATATTTGTAAAAATTAAATAGTAAAAGTTGGCATTCTGATTTAGAATAACTTTTTAAAGAGCAAAAGAAAATAAAGAAACACACACATCTCATACATTGATCTGACACCGTGGTAAGTCGCTTAAAGCACTTGTGTGACGGTCATCAGATAATTGAAGAATTATAAATAAAATACTTAAATACATATTCAAACAAATTTATCCTGAAACGCTGTCTCCGCACTTTATTTACTGATGCTGCTCCTCTAACTTTATCACCCTATTTCTGATGTACGTTGTTTTGTGTATATATGTATATATATATATATATATATTAGATCATATGCATTTATTTTTGTATATATATATTGTCTGCACCACTATATACATATATATTTTTCTGTTTTGTGTAATGGTTGACTGGGAGATAATGCCATCTGGCATTAAGTCCGCCATTTGTACATTTTGTAACATTTTGTGCAATAAAGTTAAATAAATAAAAAAATATTCTTAACACCCAGACAAAAAACAAACACAAATAACATCATAAAATATTTGTCCTGGGTGGGGATCGAACCCACCCTTGGCACATGAGATAGGATCACTATCATCTGCGCCATTGGGCCAGTCAGAAAAACATTTTTCTGACTAAAATTTTCTTTAGAAAATGGAAATTTTCATGGGTTTGTAATTGCTCGGGTACCGGCAGCGTAGAATAGAACCTTCTTCTTTTATAGCGTTCAAATTCAACAAAACCAGGATGGGAAACGGCATTCCCGTCGCAAGGTTACGCTCAGCGATTGCCAACACGCTTGCCCAGCGTGGCAAGTATGGGTAACCACTCCATTTCTACTTCTGCGGAGGAGTCTTAATACAGCAGTGTCTATTTAACAGCAGCTATAATGATGATGACTTCTTACAAACACATAAAGTTAAAGTCAAATAAAACATGAGGTAAACCTCATACAATAGTCGTCCTCATTTACCTATTTCTACCGTCAAATAGCATTGTACGCATTGCTGTGTTCCAGTTTGAAGGGTGAGATACGCAGTGAAACTCTGTAGTGTGACGTAATATCTTCAAGTCATAAGATTGGCAACGCGCTAGTGTTATCCTTGTGATGATAAATAGGAAAAGCATCCTAGTACGTTTGTAATAAATATAATTAAAAAACTTTTAGAGTAACACCAACACTTCTTTTGTTGTTAGATATTTATTTACATAAGTAATATTTTAGTCCCAGATTGTAATAAGTAAGGTGTCTTCCTTACTTATTACAATCGCGGGCAAAACTGCGGAGCGAATACTAGATGATCTATAAAATTTAGTCCTTACAGATTCTTGGTATATAAATGTAAATTTCTTTTCAACCCTAGCACTTGTAATAGCTTCTAATATTTAGCTTCTAGTATACTTATTTTAACGAGTCAATAAAGCCTGAGAAAAAATATCGTGCTGTAAACCAGAAGGGAGCCCCAAGTCGTGACTGCGAGCAACACCCGGGTGTTATTACTTATAGTATTTCATACGGAAGCTAGAAGTATTTATTTAATTTTATAGTAGTTTCTTTAACTTCAAGATTTATGCAGGAAATGCAAAAAAGTAATTTATAGTTAGCAAATTATTTAATTTTGCGGTTGGGTAACGGCCGAGTAGAATAGTATCTCCCTATGTACCAAGTATCCTAAGAGATGATTGAGGTACCGAAACTGATAGGTGACGATATATCTACCTGAAACAGCGTAGCAAGAATGAAATAGCACGGAGGTGGACAGCTGCATCCCCATCGCAAGGCTATATACGATTACTATGGGCACAATTCCTCCTTTTTGGGGAGGCCTTAGTTCATCAGTGGACAGTTTGGGGCTGATATGATGATAATGATGAAATTGTTTAAGCTAATGTTATAAAGTATTATAATTAAGTTTTTGTGAACCGACTAAAAATATGTGACAATTATTTGATAAGAAAATGAAAAATTTAGCACTTATATAGTATCTAGAATTAAAATAATTGTTAAATCTGATTTGTAATATCAAACTAACAAAACATAAAAAGAAAGAAAATATGGCAAAAAAAAATATGTATGTATTTTTTTTCTTTCCGTTTGCCCTAGAGATAGCCGGAACAATGTAAAGCGTTTTCAGGAACAGGCAGCTAATAAAATTAAATCTACTTTTATTTATGAGAAACATTGGAATGTCACCTATATATAAAATACAAAACATACAATAAAACCTTAAACACAATACAAGTCAAAATGAATAGAAGTAATGAAGTGGGTTTTTGTGTAGTGGTCAAAGGACTTGTGAGTTACTGAAAAGAATTTTGTTTTTATATGTGTTTAATCTTTGTTGCCTTATTTTTTTAATAATTTACTCTGTGATGTCACAAGTAATAATAATAATAAATTCACAAAACATCTCATACTTGACTTGACTCCAAGGTAAGTTGCCTAAATCACTTGTGTTACGAATATCAGACAACAGAGGAATCATAAATATAACACTTCAATACATACACCCAGATACAGAACAAATACAAATATCATCAAATGAATATTTGTCTTGGTTGGGGATTGAACATACGACCCTTGACGCACAAAATAGAATCATTAGCATCTGCGATATAGGGTCTGTCAAAAATAATTATAAAGCTCTGCACTGAAAACATCCGCCATCTTGTTTTGACTGTTTACAATTTCATACAATACAGAGATAGATTACACAAAGTAATCCAAACACAACTAAATGTCTGATTCCCATTACAGTACGCAAGAATACTATTATATTTGTTACAATCTTACACCAGTTGAAATACTGCAGACTAATACATATATAAAACTTTAAACTGTCTATCAGTATTAAAAACCGCAGTACCGTGCTACTCGCGTTGCAAATAACTGATCGGAAAATATAAATCGTCCATGATCGGCCGCAATCGTGACCAGGAGCCTCGCCTGGTACCACCGGGGTGAAAATTACAATCGTAATTTCAGAAGCCGGGCTATTTGTAATAAGTATGTCGTATAATTGTAATTCTATGGAAATTCATTCCGTAACCAGTGAATGTTGAAAGAGGTTAACCAAACTTTATGAAGATTAAGGAAGTTTTTTTTTACGTATTACTGATACATGTATTAACGGTACAGGTTTATGTTATTTAATGATTTTTTTTAATTAATCAACATCATGATTACTCAATATTAAAAAATAATGACTTTATAGAGCATACGCTTGCGTAATGAACCTGCTATAAACTTAGTAAAAGACCCGTCCAATGCTGGCAGTCTAGTATTAATATAGGACACTAAATGACCTATTTGTTTGAGGCTATCAAGGTCAATGGTCTTTTCAAATTTAAATAAGCAAATATATTCTTTTTTGTTTTAATGATTTGTAAGCCTATTTGTGCCTATGATGACCTTTGATTGAATTGATGAAAGATTGATGAACTTTGACTTTGATTGGACGCTGGGCAAGCGTGTTGACAAACGCAGAGCGCAGCTTACGCGACGGAGAGGCTGCTGCCCAACCCCACCCTCTGCATTTGAGCTGCACTGTTTTGGATAGATGTACCGCCATCTGTCGGTTCTGGTACCTTAGTCGCCTCTTACGACACCTGGTACAGAGGAAGATACTATTCTACTCTAGTACCTCACGGCTCATTAAATAGATAGATAGATTATATAGATTAAAATAAACGGAGACGAAGTACATAGAGCTTCAAAAGGATCATTATTCATTAGCTGCTTTGGTATGACCAGTCCACGCTAGGTCATTCGGATAGTCAAATAAAATATACATGTTTTTATTCGACAGTAAAACTTAAATCATAGGTTTTAATACTAACTATATGTTAAAACAACAGTAACAATAAACAATTTTGACACCCAATACAGGCTTCTGTTTACATCACGGCCTAGACAAATCGATGAATCACGACTGACCGCTTACATCAAATCGATTCCCGTATCGATTACCGACCGAGAAGGCGGCGCTGGCGCATTCATTATACACCTTGTGCCGTGCAATAAAATTGGCTGACAACATTAAATACTTGTCGCTGGACTCATTCGTAAGTAATCGAATACATCGGTGTGCGTATCGATTCTTAGCTCGATTTAATCGTTTCGCAGATAGATTAACATTGTAAAGTGGGATTCCGTGTCTCGTTTACTTAGTGTTTTCTATTGCAACGTATGTTTTGTTCATGATCGTTTGTTGATTTTAATTGAGCATTTATTAATAAATAAATAAATCCATAACATCTTATACATTGGTCTGACTCTGTGATATGTCGCTTATCGATCGTGATTGTCGCTAGTCGATAGGACACTTGTGTTACGGACATCAGACAATAGAGGAATCACAAATATATGTCTTAAATTTCGCACCCAGACACAGAGCAAACATAACTATTATCATATAAATATTTATCCTTGGAGGGGAAATCGAACACATCACCTTTGGTGCACAAGATAGGATCACTACTATCTGCTCAATCGGGCCCGTCATTTGTAAGGAGTTTTGTAAATATGTATTGAACGGTTTCTTTTTTCACATCTAATCCAGTGATTTCCAAAGATTATGTTCTACCTAGTCTTCCTGGTATTTAAGTATGTAAAAATTAAAAGGAAATTTGGTGTCAATGAAAATTAACCAAAAGTGTTCATGGTGACACTATCTTTGCGATCGTTGAAGTTAAGTAATTTTTGTTTAGGTTGTTATCAGGATTGGTGACTCAAAATTAAGTTACCCAGCTTTTTAATGCTTCATCATGTCTAGTCGTTGATCACAAGTGAATTTGTTTGGCAAAATACCAAAATAACTCTAGATTTATCAAAGAGTAAAGAACTCATATTTTTATATATATATAGATATATAGATATACTACTAATACGGATATCAAGAAAGTAATTGACATGTATCAGCTATATTTTGTAAGTAGTCTGCAAGAAAAAACGTTTGGCAATTGATTGTTTATTACTTTATTACATGGCTTCCTTTAGTTTTTCTGATATTTATCACTAAAACCTACTTTGTTAAATTTTTGTTACATAATAAGTTAATCATAGAACTGTTAAAATCATGAACCAAGAGGTCGAAATCATATCCAATTTGCGTCAAAAATTTGTTCTAATTTTGAAAAGAAAATGTGTTGAATAGTTTGTCCGATTGTACGCATGCGCTTACAATCTTTACTTGATTGGACTTAGTCACATTTGAAATATCTGTCTCTTCATCTTCTTCAAGAACTTATTTCTTGGTAAATCCTATATTTTATTATTCATATTTCTATTTTAAGGCTTCCTTTTCACACTTTTCTATCTCAAACAGATTATCTCATATTCATTGTAAATAGCTTACCAATTAGCGAGTCTGCAAATATTTTTTAGAAAAAAATGAAAAAGTGTCTTGAGACATAACTCATGAAGCTACAAACATCAAAGAATATGTACGTCTCAATATTACTAATTTGAATAATAAATTTTCAATTGCTGTCTTAATCTTGGCACTAACCTTGGAAGTAGCTCTTAGTGCGAAGGTAGCTGACGGAGAGCCGCAGTATGGAGAGGCGGTCCAGCTTGCTGAGGATGTTCTGCTCGAAGGGAAGGAGTGACGCCAGCGTGTCCAGTTCTGCGTTGAGTCGTTCCCGGTGCCTTTTACTCGGATTGCTTTTGGTGACCCCGTCTTTTGATGGAGGTTTGATGCTGTGGAAGAGAGTTAACTGTAAGTTTTTGTTCAATTTGTAAGTACTATTTGATACTAGAGTTTATATATACCGAGAGGTACTGGCACCCCCTGTACCAGAAGTCGTAAGAGGCGACTAAGGTATCGGAACAGATAGATGGCAGTTTATTCACCAGCAACAGCCTAACACAAGTACCTTTTAAATGGTAAACTAAGCATGGCCAACAGCTCAATGCTACGCTTTGCGATTGCCAGGCCTGCCCAGCGCGACGATTATGGGCAAAATTACCACTTTGTAGGGGAAGGCTGCACAGCGCTGGATGTATTATGGCTGCTATGGTAAAGATGATTTATTATAAAATAGAAGTATAAAGTTAATTAAAATTATTGTATAGTTTGAATGAGGTCCAGACTTTCTTTGTTTGCATCTTTTCGGATTGATTGTAAGAAACAGATAACTTCGCGGATACTAGCAATTAATAAGCACTGTGAGATTACAAGATACTGTCAGCACCTATTGCGTAAATGGAAACTAAAACTTAATAGAAAATCGAGACGGTAACCAAAACGTCAAACAAACATTTAAAAATTTAAATAAACCGTTATAAAAGTAGTTTTAATATAAGTAGTGTTAAATGTAAACGGAATAACTTCTTGAAATTGAACACTATGAAATGTTTAAATAGTTTAATAGATTGTAGAAATAAATATATAATTAAATTAAAAATTATAATTGTACATAATATTGTACGCAAAACAATATAAAAATTAAACTTTTACAATTTATAGCTTGGCCTTGTCGCTCAAAGCGATCTTTGATTGAATATATAATAATAAAATGTGATAAAGTCATAAATAGCGCATATAGTAGTGATACTATCTTGTGCGCCAAGAGTCGTGGGTTCGATTCCCACCCAGAGCAAATATTTATTTATTTATATTTTTGTTTGTTCTGTATCTGGGTGTTAAATATATGTATTTAAGTAGTTTTTTATTCCTCTGTTCATCTTCCATCAGTTCAATGTATGAATGTTATAGGATTTTCTTATTTATTATAATTCATAAAAAAGTTTATTAAATCTCATGTCATTGAACTTTAACTACCAACTTAATTAAATGCGGTTGACAAATGGACGTGGCATTACTACGCTTTCGTATCTCACTCTCACCTATTTCTACTGCCAAATAGCAGAAAAGAGTAAGAGAGGCATTGAAATTACTAACAATAAAGTAATATAAATATTCAAGTATCAAGGTTGGCAACGCGTTTGTGACGTTCATGTGATATTTCGAGTGTCAAAGGGTTGCGGTGACGCACGATCACGCTTGTTTATCGCCCTGTAAAAAAAAACAAAATAGGTACTTAGAGATTTGTAATATAAGTATTATGATACATTCAAATAGTTGTATCTTTTAATGTTATTTCTCTATGTCTAATGAAACTTTAACTCGTAACAAAAGATGCAAATAATTTGAATGTGTATTTTATGGAGAAATAAATATTGATAAAATGTTCTAGTAAGACCTTCAAAACTATCCAAAGTTTAATAACATCACTATAGAGAAAGACATTTAATCCCATTTTGTTTTTATCACACACTAAAAAACAAGCGATTTTATTGGACGTGCTAAATAAGGTTTGATAAAATCTACTTCTGCTCCTTGAACAAAGTCAGATAGTGAATTATGATTGGTTGTATCGAATGGTTTAATAAAACGAAATTCATCATTTCCACTAGAACAATAAAAAATGAATTTACATTGATCACGTTTACATTGATCTGACTCCGGGACAAGTTGCTTAAAGCACTTGTGTTACAGACATCAAATAATTAAGGAATTAAATTTAAAAATTAAATACATATTTAATACCTAGGCACAGAAAAAACATAAATATTGATCATATAAATATTTGTCCTGTGCCCCACCCAGGATCCAAAAACCTACGACCCGTATCGCACAAGACACTACCGCCACCATCTGCACCATCAAGCCCGTTGGAATATAAAGTCTAATGGTTTAGTATGAATACAATATCATTCTATTACCAGTGCCAACTGTGTCTGTGAAGTTAATTCTGTACGAAATTGTCGTCACAAGTCTACGTATCTACATACCCATTAGGCCTTAAATACACTAGTGAATTTTGCCAATGTTAATACATTTATTTAAATCAAATTCAAAATGCTCTTTACTCAAGTAGGCCCATTATAAGCACTTTCGAATAGTCAAAAATAAATAAATAGAACAATTTTGATTCAGAAACATAAAGTTATTAATTGTATTATATTCACAATACTGATGACCCCGATGACCTAACGGGATAAAAAACTCTTGTTTCACAGTGTTAGTTACTATACTCCTCCAAAACGACTTGATCGATTCTTATTATAGTTGTTGTAGTAATTTAATCATGCCTACTAATATTATAAATGCGAAAGTAACTCTGTCTGTCTGTTACGCTTTCCCTCTTAAACCTCTCAACTGATTATGATGAAATTTGGCACAGATAATCTTTACAACCTGAGAAAGGACATAGGCTATTTTTAATTCTAAATAAGGGTTGTTAGGGGTTGAAAGGAGGGATGAAAAGTCCATGGAAAAAGGCCATGGATTCGATATAAATTAACATGACATTAAAAGTTTATATATGTTAAGGTAAAGAGGTATGGTACCCAAAAAAACAATTCCACGCGGTCGAAGTCGCAGGCACAGTTAGTTTTATATAAAGTATTGGCACAACGTTTACCGGGACAGCTAATAATTAAATACAGTCAAAGTCAAATACACTTTATTCTAGTAGTCCCATTGCAAGCACTTTTAAATCGTCAATATAATAATAATAAAATAAGTAATAATAATAGGGAAATGATTTTAAGCTTATTTATATATAATATAGATGACCCTGATGACCTCAGGGGTCTTAAAAGGCATTTATCACAGATACTTTCAATACAATATTGAAAAGACGTAGGTAACCAAGGAGATGTGTACACGACATGTTTTATTTAAATTATTTTAAACATTTTTTTTCAATATTTTTTATTAAAAGATTAAAAGTAAAAGTAAAGTTATATGTCGAATTATTTTCTGCTCTTAAGTCGATTATGATATTTTATATTTAAAATGTTTGTATCCTTTGCCAAGCTATTTTAATGTCCGGCCTCATTACAGTATACGAGTATATTACTTGAACAAGATACTTCAGTACCCACATAAAGTTGTAACGATCAATTCTTATTCTAAAACTGGCAATAATTATCCTGTGCTCATTAGTCAGGAGTGACAAGCGGACGGCCGCTGGCAAATGGCTGTTTTTTCAACATTAATTTATTTCAGATCATTCATATTTCTAAGAGGCTATTTAGTGTGACACCTCGCATTACACTCGGTTGACCGCAACAGCCTAGTAAGGGCAGCTGCACAAAAGCGTCTAGTGACACTTACTACCCCAAATTATGACTCCAAAAATATTGTTAATATGATAATCATGATAATGATAATGATAATGCTGTTTTTTAGTTATCAAACTAAAAAACAGCATTATCATTATCAACTATTAAAAGTCCACTGTTGGATATAGGCCTCTCCAAGAAAGGAGGAATTATGTCCATAACTGAGCAAGTGTGTGCGCAATCGTAGATTGTATCTTTCGCGACGGTGATGCTGCTGCCCACCCCCACCCTGTGCATTTGAACTACACTATTTTGGATGGATATACTGCTGGTTGTGGTACCTTAGTAATCTCTTACGACATCAGGAACAGGAGAGGTACTATTCTTCTCTGCCGGTACCTTACGGTAATAATATAAATAACTCTTATATTCAAACTTCGATTTAATACATTAGTACTGTTATAGAAATTTATACTAATATTTTCTAACACGTGTTTCACTGCTCTTAATAAAACTTTTTTACGGCTTTGAAACGCTGTTTACCTAATTTATAACATTGCAACAATTGCCTATTGTTTACCTTGAGAATAGTTTTATTACTAAATTAATACATACATACATTACGCCTGTCTCTCATCGGGGTAGACAGAGATTATGAACCTCTCATTTGGCATACCTCTCTCGCTTTCTCTCCTTTAGACACGCACGTTTATTCTTAGTACTTCCGACCTGACCCTCCTTTAATACCTTTTCTACCTAGTTAAGATATATTCGCCTAGGTCGTCCTTTAACAACTCTTCAATTCCACTCTATATATTTAGGCAGTCATTCCACTTTAATCCATCCTTTCAACATGTCCAAACCATCTCAACATTTCCTTTTCCATTGTTGTCATAACATCATCTTTTACACCACATTGATCACTTATAACACTATTCTTTAATATAATTTTTTTAATACTAGATGACCCGGTAACCTTCGTTTAATCTTCATATATTTGTGTTAAATGTGGTCAACCCTTAATTCAATATTGCCTTATACTATAAATATAAAAAAATAATTTAAAATTTCTTTATGTATTTATAAATATTTGACAGCCAAGAGACATTTTATTTCTAAAAAAGAAAAGACTTAATATATGTTTACAGTACTATTTCTATTAGAAAATTTAATTGTCTTTTAAAGTTTTCCTTTGATTATTTTACTGTGGACTGTTCAAACCTTCCCTGAACTTCAACAAATATTTCAAAGCCAAAATTAGCCAAATCAATCAAGCATTCCAAGTTTTTTATAGTGTACATTCAAAATTCACAGCTCCTAAAAAAATTACAAAACTTATTTTCTTCTATAGTTAATAATGGATTCTACACATTTATTTTTTATTATTAGCAAGACAAACGAACAGCAATTCATTTTTGTATGGAGATGTGAATTTGTGTTCTACATAATTATTCTCATAAAAAATTGATAACTTGCATCGAGCTATCCAAGGATTTTATATTAGATCGTCGTCCCACTCGTAGGTGGACATTCTATGTCTAGCTATGACCGCAGAAAATAAGTAAAAAAACATTACAATAAAAAAAGGAATACAAATAATGACGGTCAAGTAGGTGCCTGCCTCATCGCGTAGGATGCCTCTGCAGCGCTGGTCTTCCAATAGCACCCAATAGAGATGCCTTTAGGATGAATAATTTAAAGAGAGAAGATTCTGGGGAGGCACTATTCTACTCTGCCGGTGCCCCAAGGTAGTTGTAATCAGCGTTTGGAATTGCAGTGACCCCTATGAGGCAACATTACATATCAGCAATATTTAATTCAAATGTCGACTTCGCCCGGCCCTAGGGTAATCGACAGAGTCGCCCACGAGCGGGCGCCCTAAGTTAAGTTAACGAGAACCAAGTCACGCGAAGCTACTTGTTAGCATAAGTTATTCCGGCGGATAAGGGTTGCGCTTGCTGCATTATTGTGCTTAACATTTTTTTTTAATGTGCTTAGATTTTTTTTTCGTTGGAATAATTTGGTGACGCAGTGATGTGATTGGTCGGCCTTATCTGGTTTCATATCGTGGCTTGCTTAACTAGTTGACTTGGTTGGATTTTGCGTGTGTAAATATGGGTGGACTGTGGTGTAGTCAGTGCGGGGTGTTGGTTCAGTTTGTTGTGTCCTGAATTCAAAGTATGTCGAAGTGAATCGAATTGAAGTGTGATACTGGAGATGCTGTGGACGTAGAATGGTCCGGATTCTATAACTAGATATTTAGAAGAAAAGTATTTTCTGTTTTTGTCCCAGTTTGCATGGTTTCTGGTTTTTTTTGTATGACAATTTATCGTTCACTATATATAAAAACGATTTTGTTTGCTTGATTATGTTTGATATAATAAAGTTCTAATTAGTTTTTATTCAAAAACACGTAGCTTTAAATTGTTTAGCAATTCAAATGTTCCTAGACGTGCAAACATTAAATGTAATATTTTTTCTCAAAACAAACTCGCAATTGTTTAATAAAGTTTATATTAATATCTATGATGATCGACCATACAAATACTTTTTATTATGGGATTTATGCCCACATAATATATTAGTTTTAATGAAAAATTGTATTGTTTAATTGGCGGGGTAGCAATCACAGGGCGTTACTAACCATCAACCATCAACATTATTACATCTAAGCATTGATTAATGTCATACACCCGTAGAGTGAAAAGTGCTTTAAACTACTTATCTCGGAGTTAGATCATTGTATGAGACGTTGAATGATTATATTAAAAACTAGCAAGGCCTCGCGGTTTTACCCGCGTGGTTCCCTTTGCCATCGAAAAATAAGAATAAAATGTTGCTTATATTATTTAATAATAATATTGCTTAGTTCTTTAGTTTATTTTTTAGAACAGCAAAATAATATGAATCGTTACATTCGATGTTTAGATTTTACCTATATTTGTATAGTCTTGTAACGATCTAGCTTTCTTCTAGATTCTTTCTTCTTTGACGGGTCTGATGGCGCAGATGATAATGATCCTACCATATGCGTCAAGGTCGTGTGTTCGATCCCCTCCTTCACCCTAAATATTTATATAATGATATATGTGTTTGTCTTGTGTCTGGGTGTTAAAATATATATTTAAGTATTATATTCCTTATTCCTCCGTCGTCTGATGTCCGTTACACAAGTGATTTAACCAACTTACCATGGATTTAGGTCAATGTATAAGATATTGTAGAAAATCTAGCTTTAAATGTTGAAAGAATTATTTAAATTGTTTGAGTAGATTTTAAATTACCTTCCTTATCATTATACCAAAAAAAACAGTTGATTATTTTCTCTTAGTAATATTATTTATATACACCATCTTCATCATCACCACAGCCATTGGAAGTCCACTGCTGGACTCATAGAGATTTGCCCATAATTGCCGCGCTGCGCAAGCGTGTCGGCAAACGCAGTGCGCAGCTTCCGCGACGGCGATGCTGCTGCCCATCCCCCACCCTCTGCATTTGAGCTACACAGTCTCGGATGTATAAATAAATAAATTCGACAACATCTCACACATTGACCTGACTCCGTGGTAAGTCGCTTAAAGCACTTGTGTTACGGACGCCAGACAACAGAGGAATCACAAATATACTACTTAAATACATATATTTTACACCCATACACAGAGTAAACACAAATATCATCATATAAATATTTGCTCTTGGTGGGAATCGAACCCACGACCCCTGGTGCACAAGACAGGATCACTACCATCTGCGCTATCGGGCCCGCCATCTGTCGCTTCTGATATCTTAGTTGCGTCTTACGACACCTGATGCAGAAGGAGGTAGTAATCGACTCTGATTATTATTTATTAAAAATACACCTACCTGCTTGCATAAAATAAAGTAAAAGCTAATTTTGCTATGTATATTAAACCAGTTGCTAGGTATTAAGAGAGCAACCATTTTTCAACAAGAGTTATTCTATAACAATGATGTATTGAAGCAAAAAGCTGAGGAAACGCTAAACTAGTTTGCCTGTCAGGCGTAATGGAAATTGACAAATACACCCACAATAACCATGTAAAGGTCATATTACGATCCTATTGATAGCAAGACAATTGCTTAACTGTTAACATTGACTTTTTATCGTTACAAGTTATTGGACAGGGAATGTCAAGCTCTAAAAGGATAATAGAGATGGAGAAACATTATTATATCTTATTTATGTTAGTATCAATATTCACAAACTTCAATGAATACATACACTCACACACACCCACAAACAATAACACAAACACACTCACAATAGCATAAAGATTCCCAATTTCTTAATTTTATATGAAGTAATACATACACTATTATAAAGTATATACTGTTGTACCGGTAGGGAGGCTTGGTGATTACAAGCTTAGTAAACTAAGCTTAGTTTCAGGCTTAAGTCTACACCGCACTTGAAGCTTGATTTAATTCTTATTTATTCTTGATTTACTTCAATATATGTAAAGTTTTTGTAAATTAGTTCTTAAGTGTGAAGGAAAAAAAATAAATATTATTATTATTATTATTATCGTAGTTAGTTATTGAAGTTTAATTAGGAGCAGCGTCCCGCGGTTTCACTCGCGTTGTCCTCACAAGGGATTCGTCGTTAGGGCATATTTGACGTCGTGTATTGATATTTGACGACGATATGTGCTTGTGAAATTTCCGTTAAATTTGGTCCTGCCGTTTCGCAGTTTACCTCAAACAGTTTTTGTTTTAAGTACTGTACATACTTTTATATGCCTATTTTGAGCTGTTAATATGATATAGTCCCTTTGATTTTATTTTTAATCTAGATGTAGAAAAAACATAAAACCTGTCTGCACCTCAAATGCAACACGATTTTAAGCAGACTTGACAGGCCCGAGTGCGCAGATTATAGTGATCCTATCTTGTGCGCCAGAGGTCATGGGTTCGATTCCCACCCAGAGTAGATATTTATATGATGATGTTTGTGTTTGTTTTGTGTCTGGGTGTTAAAAATATTTGTTATTGCTCTGATGTCTGGCTTCCGTAACACTAATGCTTTAAGCGACTTACTTGGTCAGGTCAATATATGAGATGTTGTGGGAATTTATTATTAAATTTGGCACTCTTTGGGAGTGCAAACAACACTCATGCTTATATTTTAAATAAATCTTAAGAAATTATAGGCTTATTGGTTACTCTAGTAAATATAAGTATAACTATAAGTACTATCTAATAGTGTTTGCGTGAAAGAGTTACAAACGTACATTCATACATTATTACATATTTTCGCCCAGATATGTTACTGCTTCTCATACCCTTACACAGCAATTCGAACACTGTTATTTGGCAGTAGAAATAAGTATGAATGAGGTACCAATATTGACGACCCGACCTTTGTATGAGATCTACCTCGTGATGATGATAATGGCGAAATTTTTATCGCTCTTAGGTACTAATAAAATTTTGAATATCTTTTTGTTAACCTTTATTTCGTCTGCTAATTGTCATTCTGTTAATTCTGTTATAGTGACAACTTTAATCTCGTTCTGACCTTTATATTATTTATATTATTATTAGGTTTTACGTTTATTTTTATATACAATTGATTTTAATTAAAAATTTACTAATTAAAAATAATAACAACAAAAAAATACTAGACTAATATGTGCATTTATTTTGAGGTTATATAGATTATTACATTTAATAAAAGTATTCTTGAAAGGGCTTTAAAACGTGGTTTAATTAACTATTTTTTTATATTATACAACAGTTCTCGGGAATTCTTGTTAAAGAAATCGTTTTAAAGCCGTTTAAAGAGTAATAAACGAGTAAATGTTAGAAAATATTATTATTACAATTTTTAAGTGATACTTTTTTAAGTGAACGTTGGATCGCTTTTTTTTAATGCAATAAGATCCTCCAAATCCCACTCGGAGTCGTGCCTAATCTATTTTCATTAACATTGTTAAGAAGATATTATTTAGGTTGGCCGGTGCGATGGTTATTTGTTTTTCTCGATACGAATTGTGGTCTTACATTAGTTTAGTGAATTAGTTTCGGGACAGCGACGGTGTGGAGTCGAACGTTCCACAATTTTTTACAATAAACCCAATTGTACTTTCGATAGTGTACCAATCTTTTGCAACAGGTCGTAAGTTAAATCGATGAATGTTTTTGATTGGTCTATGTTTCGGTCTGTTTTTTAATATCCGTAACACAAGTGATTTAAGCTATTCACCTTAGAATTGGGCCAATTTATTTAGGTAACTTTAAAGACTTCTATCAATGGAAAAAAAGATCATTATTATACGTCAGTATCTTGATATTATTTGTGAAATTAACACGCATGAGGATTAAAATCATAAATAAGCCACGACCGACTTTCATATTTTTTTATGAAACTTTAAATACATTAGGTAAATCGAAATCTGTTATACTATTCTATTATTTATACTTATATTTTAAAAAGGAAATATTTTATTGTGGGTTTGTTATTATTTAACATAAAAACTATTAAAACGTTTTTTTCACTATTTGGAATCTTTTGTTTAACGAGTATTATAAGCTTATCAATTTTTTTTTAAAAAGCGAGCGCTACTTAAAACAGAACTGTGTAAACTAGCATACATTTTTGTACATTTGTAATGATTAAACTCAAAAATTTTTAAACTCATTTTAATAACTCCTTCATATATAGATAAAATACATTATAAACAAGTGACATAGATAAAATATAGTGCTGCTACTTGATAATGGAACATCTTTATAATACTTAACGCAATCATGTTATATCTATCTATCTAATATATTTTACTAACAAATGTAAGACAAATATTAATATGATGTGTAAGTGAAATCAATTGCAGAGTAGAATAATACCTCCTCTAAACCAGGTGTCGTAAGAAACGACTGTGGTACCGAAATCGACAGATGGTGGTATATCTATCCTGCTTAAATGCAGGGCGGGGATGGGCAGTAGCATCACTGTCGCAAAAGCTATGCACTGCAATTACCAAAACGCTTAGCGCGCCAATTATGGGCAAATCAAGCCTTTTTAGAGAGGCCTATATCCAGCAGTGGACTTACAATGTTTGTTATGATAATGATGATGAGTGATATTGAAACGAAGGCGTAACTAAAAATTTAAGGATAGCACGACTCCACCCACCCCCTATTCTATACCAACAACAAGTTGGGTATTACTCAAAGCCGCCTGCCGTTTCCGTTGATTTATTCAGAGGCTCGAGCAAAACGGCGCATGCCCTGCCTTTGATATAACTCTCACACAATTTGTATTTATACACACAACCATACATATACAAATATCTACTTTATAAATAATACAAATAAGGTTGAGTATCCTTTGCGGTGTACTGCGATAGTCTTGTAAGTCCGTAAATCAATGACTTATTTCTATAAATTGTAATTCGATTAAGTTATAATCGATGGTCAATTGTGGTAACTTGTAGGTTTTAACTGTTAATGCGTTTTTTTTAATACTGCCCATTTGGTTGTTCTTTTATCTTTTATGCGGCTCCATGTACGTCCTGTTCTTATTTATAGACACTATTTTTGGATTATAGTGAGTGGTAATTGTGGTTCGTTATATTATGTTGATTTTTGGGATTTCTTTTTATTGTTATTTGTATTAACTTAATTGGATTTTGATTTATCCGTTTGGATTTTGTCGTGTTTGATTGTAAGTAAATGTCAACTGCGGCTTCGCTTTTGTTGTGATTTTGTAGATCTATAGAGTGGGTTCGAGCACGAGGGTTACGGAGTTTGCCTCATGTCTGGGTGATTGTGATCGTTGTTGCTTGTTTATTCTGTTCTGCGATGTTTTCGCATATTTATGATTTAAACGAACAAGTTGTTCTAATGGGGTCATTTTATACCGTTCTGCTAATTGGATTTGGTACACTAGATTTTAATGTTGAAAAAATTTGTTTTTTTTTAATGTACTGAAATTATAAAATTATTATTATTAGTTTGTAACAAAAAAATCTCCTCATAAGACTCCCTTCAAAATAACTAATTATCATCTTTGTGGTATTATAAAAAAATCCTAATCTAATGCTTGCGTTTACAAACGGATATTTAAATTTATTTTTGTAAATATGTAAAATGTTTCATCTTGGTATATTGTTGCTAAATCTTTCCGAGGCCTAGAAACTTTTTCACCATATTTATACGCAGTAAGCCTCCCCAAACGTTTAGATGTTACTTGCTCATAATTGCCGCGATAGGCAGGTTATTAGAAAATGCTGCCCATTCCTATCTAATTGTATTTGATCCGTCTGACCGGATGTACCTGATACAGGGTTACTCCTAATTTCTTACTTACCTTACTCTATTGGATTTTTAAATCATCATCGTAATATTAGCCTTAGGAAATACACTGTAGGACATAGACCTTCCAAAATGTTCTCCTAAGATTTTAGTCAGATCGCCTGTCCATCTTGTGGGCGGTTTTCCTACGCTACATTTGCCGGTAGGTGGTCTTACGATTCCAGCCCACTGCTACTTCAACTCGCTTATCCTTTGGGCTATTTCGGTAACTTTCGTTCTTTTACAGATCTCCTCATTTCTGATTCGATCGCGCTATTTCGAATTGTTAATACCGATATTAAATATAGCAACTAAAAGACAAGCCAGACATACCGTAACCGCACCAAAACGTAGCGAATACTTAATTAAGAACAGTTACAATCTATCATTGGAAAATCGTAAAAACTGTAACATTTAATTAAGTTTTATCACCGTATGACTATTATCGATTACGATGTGAAACGCCGTGGCAAAGACAATGGATTTATACAGACTGGGGAAACGTGTAGAGTGGTCTATTTTGTAACGATATCGGCGGCGATATTGCAATGAGGTACCGGCATAGCAGTACCTCCCTCTGGTGTCGTAAGAGGCGGCTAAGGTACCAGAACTGACAGATGGCGATATATCTATCCGAAACAGGATAGCTCAATGCACAGGGTGGGTATGGACAGCAGCATCCTCGTCGCTGCGCTCTACGATTGCCAACATGCTTACCCAGCATGATCCTTATCGAGGCCCATATCTATCAAATGGACTTCCAATAGCTGTAGTGATGATGATGATGGTCGGCGATCAGAAATCCAATTGGCGTAAAGGACATATAGGCAAACATCATCATCCACCAGACGTCCACTGCTGGACATAGGGCTCCCCAAGTAATCTCCAATAGGACCGGTTCTTCATCTTGCGGGTGGACGTCCTACGCTGCGCTTGCCGGTACGTGGTCTCCATTCCAGAACCTTGTGACTCCATCGGCCATCGGTTCTGCGCACCAAATTGCCCTGCCCACTGCCACTTCAACTTACTAATTCCTCGGAAAGTGTTGCTAACTTTGGTTTTGGTACGAATCTTCTTGTTCCTGATTCGATCGCGCAAAGAAACTCCGAGCATTGCCATCTCCATAGCTCATTGCGCTATTTCAGTTAGTCAATAAGGCCAATAGCAACCTGCAACCTTCTTGTTTGTATGGATGAATTCATAAATTCATTCATAAGTATGGTTAATATATATAATAAAAACATTCAACCAACAAACAAATCCTAGAAAAACGATACACTCTTAAAATCTATTAGATGCTTCGTGGCTCTACAATAGACTCCAAAAGAACAAGCAACCACTTAAATTAAAGAATTCTGTTTAAAACTAAAAGGCATATATATATTATATTACATATAATAAACAGATATTTTCCTGCAACAAATCTGAGATAAATTGAACTATGACATTAGCCTTAGGTTAATCGTACGCTCGTAGTCATCTACAACTAGATAAAAGCCTTCTCACTATACCGTATAATTAACATACCTTTTGTAATTATAATGATAGTACAGAAGGAGATACTATTCTGCAATAGCGATACTGCGCCGAATGAGATTGAAGATTAAAAATTCGTGACACACACTCTCATTCGTTTGATACACACACAAGGATGTCAAATGTCTACACTTTGTTAAACGTTACATTTAAAATTGATGGGTATTAATTATCCTGTGTCCCTATAGTCTTAATGTATGTCAAAATGTATCATAATTGTTATAACGTCAAGGTTATAAATAAATTATAATGGCATTGTATATTTCTAAGTTGGAAAACAAAGTTACTTTCTGCGAAATGGTAAGAGGTATCGTAGCGTCGTAGCATCTATGCTCTCGTGTCACCAACATTGTAACCTCAAGATATTGTCACCTAATAATTTCACTACCTTTTTTAATTAGTAAATATTGCGATGGAGATAGATACCATTTATTCGCATTTGATGATATTTTGCTTAGGTTCAAAAGAAAAAATCATTTCAAAATATTTTTTATTCAAATAGGACCAAGCACTTTCAAATCGTCAAAAATAATAAATAGAACAATTTTAATTCAGAAATATGAAGTACTAAAATGTATTATATTTATAATATTGATGATTCTGATGACCCTACGAGAGCATATGAGTCATCTAACATAGATAAAAACAAGCCTACCTTAATACCTAGAATACTAAATAGTAAATATTAATAGAATCCCTACCGGCGTCTGCGCTAACAAACCGTTGTCTCAATACAAAGGTTACAGATCTTGAGAAGCAACGGCACTTCTAAAATGGCCCAAGATTGTTAAATTATCCGAAATGACCCAAAACAAAAGTGGTGTAAGGAACGTTTTCTCATATTTAAGTGTAATTTCTCTGTCTAACGAACATTTAATCGGCCGTCTTATCGCCGGTGTGTAAATGGAAAAATAGTAATTTAAACATCATTTATGCATCCCAGCGATCGAGTGGTCGGCCATGTTTTTTTAGAAATACTTGAATTGAATCAATGTTAATTGATGCTGAAATTAATTATGTTTCACGATTTAGGAGTTAATTTGAAAACGTAAATACTTGTTGATATATTTTAGATATAATATATATATACTTGTAAATTTATAAATAAAATGTAATTATAAGAAGTCAAAATATTTATGGAGGTTATAGATGTACATAAAACGGTATATGAACCTTACCTTACCTTTTTATGTACTGCCAAGTATAACTTAGCCGTGAGGTACCAGCAGAGTATAAGAGGCCGGCAGAGGAATAGCACCTCCCTCTATACCAGGTGTCGAAATAGCCGGCTAAGGTCAGAACCGACATATTTCGCTATATCTATCCAAAACAGTATAGCTTAAATACACAGGGTAGGGATGGGCCGTAGCATCCCCATCGTGAAAGCTGCGCTCTGCGATTGTCAACTACGCTTGACCAGCGCAGCAATTATGGGCAAAATTCCCCCTTTATTGAGGAGGCCTATCCAACCGTACATATAAACACATATAAACATAGCATTTTAATAAATAATATGTGCTTAGCCAATTAGATATCGCCTTTATATGTTTGGTGTCTATGGGGGACCGACGGAGCGGAATACTTGGTGAATATTCATCTTCAAATTTACTGGGTAGGCATGGGTAGCAGTATCCCCGTCACGAAGCTACGCTCTGCGACTGCATCCATCACGCCCAGTGCGGCATTCATGGGCAAAGTTATCCTTTCTTGGGGAAGTCTATGTCCAAGAATGAATGTCCAATCAAGCCAATGATGATAAACAGTCTTTCATGAACGACAAATTCATGATATACTTTTCAAATCACGCAAACAATCGCAAGACAATCATCATTATCATCATCATCATCATCATGGCGCCGATAAAACGTCTATCCCATGAAATGAGTCGTACGACACGGCACGACTAATGTCACAGCCAAAAACTATTTTATTTTTTATAAGACCAGGTCGACAAACAAGCCTACAGTCCGCGTGATAGTTCTTCACCGCAGGATTTAGACGCTCGTAACATCACACGAATATTTACTATTGCAATGCCGTAAATTTTACTTAAAAATGTTATGTTACATTGCCCAGTAACTTCACCGCCTCTTTCGCCCCTCAAACCGAAATACAGCAATGCGAACATTGTTATTTGGCGGTAGAAATAGGTGAGAGTGAGGTACTACGCTATGTGGTACCGGCTGTCTAGAGCAGTACCTACCTCCCTCTGTACCAGGTGTCGTAAGAGGCGGCTAAGGTACCAGAACCGACAGACGGCGATATATCCACCCAAAAAAGTGTAGCTTAAATATACCGACGACTTTTGTATTAATCTAGCACGTATAAATACAAGAAGAAGTTGAAGTAAGGACATTCCTTAGTTGCGGAGTGAATGAGATCGACGTGTTTCGTAAGAGTGCACGCTACAGACCTTGACTGTGTGTTGACGTGACACGAGTCTTTTACCACTCCGCGGTAAAGATTCATTTTCGTTAGATGCGTGACAGCGGCGTCGCATGCCGGCACGGAAGCCATTCACCGTATGGTGTTTGTTTTGGTCAATGACTCCTTCTAATTAATGACCTGATGATACCGACGTGGATGCTATAGTTTTGTTGCGTTTCTGTTTTGCGGTGTGCACTCTTTTGTGTACGCGTTAATAAGGTGTACACGCGCGTGAGGTTTTCGCGAAATTGCTTATGCAATGGGCAAATAAATAATTTGTCTGTCTGTGAGTGCTTTGCTTGAGTTTATTAATGGATATAGATTTTTTTTTATTATGATACAGTTTTGTTGGCGGATTGATAGTTAACATTAATATGTAAGAGAGTTTTAGGTCATAAAGAGAAACTCTTCTCTCATGCAAATATAAATAAATTCCCACAACATCTCATACATTGACCCGACTCCGTGATAAGTCACTTAAAACGCTTGTGTTTTGAATATCGGACAAAAGAAGAAGAATAAATATACTACTTAAATACATACATTTAACATCCAGACACAGAACAAATATAAATATCATCGTATAAATATTTGTTCTGGTCGGGGATTGAGCCCGCGACCTTTGGCGCGTAAGTTAGGATCACTACCATCAACTTAATATTTGATAACAGTATATGTATCCGATCTTTGAATTGGAAGTTAAATAAATAAAAGAATAGAAAAGTTCGTTTACAAGTTGAGTTTGAATGGAAATTGTGTTCTCTACAACAGAGTCATTGAGACCATTAAAAAAATATATTCAAACCAAGTCAAACCCAGAACATGCGGCAGCATTAGTTGCACACCCACAAAACTATCTTAAACCACAAAAAAGAACGAAAACAAAGAAAATAGTCCAGCAAAGAATCTAGGACACCACTTTACTCGCCGCCGGCGTCGTCCAAAACAAAAAGCAAGAAATGAGACTAGAGTATATTACGTCACAAAAGGTTGTTTACAAAGGTTGCCCTGTACTATAATTATAAACGTATTAGAAAGGTCGTCGGACCGTAAGGCCTCGTGTGAAGGTCTCGGGGGTCCCAATCCTCGGGTTGGCTTGGAAAGTAAAATTATATGACAGTTAGTTTGCCGACATACTCATGAATGCGAAAGCGAATCCACCTCAGTATTGATATCTATTTTTTTTAATTTTCTACTTATACTCCATTAAATATAGCTTGATATGACAGATGTTAATGAAACGTTCTTTATATCGCAAGAGTTATTAATATTGTTTTATTATCCATAAATAACCCTATCACTAAGACAAATATTAAAAATGTACAGGTGTTATTTTTAATTTAGATATATCAATAGATTACAGCCAGCCAATCAGGAGTCTTTACTAGTTTACTCTTAATAATAACCTTAAGTGGGAAGTAAGAATGAGCTGGTGGGTTATTCAAATACAAACCATCAATGTGATCAGACGTGTTGAAGTTCATAGAGCTTTAAATCAAAAAGGAGTAACCCTTTTCCTTTCCTTAATCTGCGTTGATTATTGAATCAATTAAAATAAATGAATGAAACTGTATAGTCGTTTATCAAAATAGTAAATGGATATATTTACAGCTTTTTTCTAGACTTTTTTAATTATACATATTTTATACAGCTTTTATACTGGATCTTTTTAATGATCAGTATCTATGTTCTTTGATAGGAATCAAGTTATCGACGTGCCAATTTGATCCAAACCTATTCCATTTATTAAGCCGTAATGTTAAGAAGTAAATAGATAAAAAAAATTCGCAACGAAATGCACAATAACACTAATTTACAAAAAGAAATAAAAAAAAATAAAGTAAATACTATAATTGTGATTTTATTGTCCAATATCCGCAACACAAATGCTTTAAGCGACTTATTTCGGAGTCATGCCTGAGTATGAGATGTAGTGTAAAATATTTTACGAAACAGAATTGATATTATAGTGATTGCAAAACCTATTTTTATGTAATTATTTTTTTTCTAACTGAATACAAATAAATCTATACAAATACGGGTAGTGTACATAATTTTGTTGTATAATATTTTTTATCACACTTCATACCTACCTGCTTGTCTTGCAAATACCGGTGATGCTATGTCAAATGTGACATCGATCAAGCCTTCCCAAAGACCTTGTGACTTATAGATATTAAATAATATTGCACAGTAATTACATAGGTCTTTTGGCGGTAGAAATTGTGAGAGTGCGGCACTCGAATAGTGTGTTGTTAATGTAATGGAAGGAGCTGATAAGTACATAATATCGTTATAAAATAAAATACATTTAATACAAAATATTATGTCCCCATGTATTATTCAGTCAAGAAAGAAAAACTATATTTTTGCACGCCCACTGGCGTACCTACAAATGCAATAACAACTAAATGGGGGCATTGGCATAATTATTTTATGAATGAAGTCGTTAACTTAAGAACAAAGAAGTTAATTTGTCATCGGCAATTACGGGTAATTATACTTATAGTTATAGAAGAGGATGGTTCTGTTATGACATGTTGAATGTACCGGTTCTGGTTGTATTAAAATCCATACAATGGATTGTTATTGATGATCTTTTCAATGTTATGGAAAATTAAGTGGAATTAACCATTATTGCATAATTTATTTCTGAAACTTCCTCGAGCAGATTCCTGACGGATGTTCTAATTGGTAAGACTATCCGACATTGATATGTGGAGTTCCATTGGCTGGTATGATGATGATGATATAGCTGGATTTGAATAATAACTATCAAACTTACGTATTTTTTAATATATATGGTTTTCGTTTTAACTTTGAGTTGACTTTACATATTATATTATAAATAATTTCAAATATGAATTAATAAAAACATATTAAAAAAACATATACGTATATGGACCTTATACATTAAACTGATTCCGTGATGTGTCGCTTAAAGCACTTGTGTTACGGACATCAGACAACATAGGAATCACAAATATTCTATTTAAATACACATATATAAAACATCCATACACAGAAGAAAAATAAATATCATTCATATAAATATTTGTCCAGGGTGAAGATTGAACCCGCGACCTTTGGTGCACAAAACGGGATCAAACCATCTGCGCCAACGGACCTGTCAATTTGAAACTTTTGTAATGTTCAACAATATAATAAGAAATTATGATGTCAATGCCATAAAAACAACATTAATAACTCAAACGACTTCTACATAGACATCTGCTATTATAATCAAGCTATGTTTAAGGTACAGTCACCCTTTCAGACACCTTTTATAGAGGTACTATTGTATTCTATCCGTGAGGTGCCGGCATAGCTGTAAGGTACCGGCAGAGTGGAATAGTACCTCTCCCTGTACTAGGTGTCGTAGAAGGTGACTAAGGTACCAGAACCGACAGATGGCGGTATATCCATGCATAAAAATAAAAAGTGAGCTCAAATGTACAGGGTGGGGATGGGCATCTTCCCCGTCGCGAAAGCTGCTCTGCGATTGCCAACACGCTTGCACAGTGCGGCAATTATGGGCAGCATACCCTATCCCTTTTCTTGAGGAGGCCTTTGTCTAACAGTAGACTTTTAATGGCTGGTATGATGACGATGATTGTACTCTACTGGTATCTCATTTAAAAAAAAAGAATAATATCACACCACATCTCATACATTTACATCTAGTTCTGTGATAAGCCGATTAAAGCACCTGTGTTACAGACATCAGACAGCCGAGGAATCACAAATATATTATTTAAAAATATTTCATCAGTCAGAAATTAAATTTGCGTAAGGGACGTAGGGGCAATTTCTTATGTATTTATTTAATTCTGAATTACGTTAATTTGTTTTAAGCATTAAAAGGGAATTAATTTTTTACAAATATTTGCTAAAACAAACTTAAACATAATAGGAGCATTTCAAATAATAAAGTTATATTGAAGTAATCGTTTTTTTGTTTTTCTTTAAGGTTTAAAGAAGGAATTTTCGAAAAATTGAATTTATGACAAATATCTTCATATAAATATTATCTGGCGTACAAGATAGGATCATTACCATCTGCGTCGTCGAGCCCGTCAAAGTAAAAAAAAATCAACAAAGGTAATTCAGTGACTGCCAGTTAGCAGTTAGAATACAAAGTTATCAAATAATGCGCAATTTTAAAACCAACCGCTACCTTCGCGCAAAATAATCAAATAGATTTAGGCCAAAGCAGTCATAAACAATTCATGTACATCCTTGCATAATCGATTATATACCTTAACCAGCTGCAAATTAAATGCAAACTCGTTCAACCGTGGCTAAAACATACGACATAACTATATTATTATTCAGAAGAAAAAGACTGAAGAAAAAGTTTAATGAAAAATTAACTACCTTAGGCGCTGGTATTAAAATTGACTTTCAAATGTTTTTCAAAGATGTTCATTTAGGGCGTTTTCAGATTGTTTGCAAATTTTCTCATTCTGAATTGGGATTAAAATATGACTCTTGACTTAGCACCTTTATTGTAATACTAGCAGTGCCCGCGACCTCATCCGCGTGGAATAGTGACATTGTGGGGTATAGTAGTCTTCCTCGATAAATAAACTATACAGTAAAATATCTTTTTTAAATCATACCAGTGGTTCTTGAAATTAGCGCGCAAAAAAAACAAATAAACTATCTCTTCAGCTTTATAATATTTGTGTGGCTTTCTAGCATTTGGATTAATTATTTTGGGATATAAATTGATTGTCCTTAAAAAAGTATTATAATTTGACAGATATACAGATGTGCCTTCCCTCTTCCCCAAGAAAAGGGGACTTTAGGGAGGTGGTAATCGCAGAGCGCAGCTTTCTCTGGTTTGTGCATTTGAGCTACAATGTATCGGACGGATATACGTCCAAGTATCGGTTATAGCACCTTAGTTACCTCCTGGTTCAGAGGGAGATACTATTCAACTTTGCCGATATCTCACGGTAAAAAATAATATGGTGAAGGTCACAAAATAATTGTAAATCACAAAAGTGTTTCTCTGAAATGTATGTAATAATGAGTTTTATAACATTTTTAAAGTCACAGTACCATTTAAGTAGCAAAATACATTCAATTATTTTATAAACGCGAAAATTAGTATGGATGTGTGGACGTATGTCTATTATTCTTTTTCCATTTTCTTTTAACAGGAAATAACGAAGTGCCTGTAGATAGTTACAAAGTAGAATAATACCGCCCCCTTTACCAGGTGCCGTAAGAGGTAACTAAGGTACCGGAGATATCGGGAACAATTCAGCCCAAAAGCACCAGGCTGGGAATGGGCAGCAGCATTCCCGAAGAAAAGTTACGTTTCGTGATTACTACTACGCCTGCCCAGCTGCTCTTTCTTGAATAGGTCTATTTTCATCAGTGAATATTCTACGACAAATAATAAATCTACTCTTTAAATGGCTTCAAACGTTAGATTTACGAAAAACATTATGTCAGGATTTTAAAGTAACAAATACTAACTTCAATGATTTTTTACTGTTCTTCAGCTGCTATGATAGTGATAATGAATTTTCATATAAATTAGTTAAATGGGCAGCAAATCAGATTGGCTGTTGGGTACCGGCTCAGTAGAATAGTACCTCTTCCTGCACCAAGTGTCGTAAGAGGCGACTTAAGTACCAGAACCGACAGATGGCGGTATATCCATCCGAAACAGTGCAGCTCAAATGCGGGGATGGGCAGCAGCATACCTATCGCGAGAGCTGCGCTCTGTGATTGCCAACACGCAACACGCAATACAGCACGTGCAGCAATTATGGGCAGAAAGCATCCTTTCTTGGAAATGCTTGCATCCAGCAGTGGACTTTCAATGGCTGGTATGATGATAATGATAAAAGAAAATTCTTTTATTTCCAATGGGGTTAAAGTATATTAATAATGAAAATTATATGCCAAAAATGCATCCGCCATGCCAGTATGAACGCACGTTTATTTCATAGTTGGTTGGCTATATGTGCCAAGTAAAATTAAGTGTGCCAATATCATAAGCGGACGCGGTTGATCGCGCGCAGCCTTCGCTGAATCGCTGGCTTCCTACGATTTTTCTTGTGTACATGTACTTTCTTACGCCTGCCAAGGTCTTGGGAAGTTATATAATAGTGTGACGCGTAACGTTTGTTTGTTCGTCATTGTTGATAAATATTTTTTGTACCCTTTACATACTTAAAATGTCTCTTTGCAACCGTAAATAACCAGATGGAACTTTCCTTGTATCATGAAAACCCTTCGAGCTACGGAGAAGGCTATGCTTGGAGGCTAGTGTGAGTGAATCAGGAATAATGAGTATTTTTTTATAAGACCAGGTCGCCAAACAAGCAGTCCCCGTGATATTTAGCGTTATCGCAGCTTTCTTGATATCGCAAGGATATCACAAGCGCGTTGCTAACCTTCTAACTTGAAAACATTATCATAATCCAGTAATTTCATTGCCTCTTCCCTCTTTCACCCTTCAAACAGAAACAGTAATGCAAACGCTATTGGCGGTAAGAATAGGCGAGAGTGAGGTACCAATAGACCTTTGTTTGAGGTCAATATCCGCTAGGTATTGTCAAATTGAAAGAGATCCGTTTAAAAACCAAAACGAGGCATTAAGCACGCTGAACCAATGACTGATGGTTCTGTAAAGTTCTGAAATTATCACTAACCTTGTTGGGTAGACAGACCATATAAGTAAAACTGCTGATTCCAGCCGTATACAGCCAGGTTTTTGAATCAACTGGAAACCTATGTCTAGCAGAAGGGAATAGTATGGCTTATATGATCATGAAAACGAAAACAGAAATAGATATAAAAATTCTGTGACTGCTGCAACTCCTGCAAACGTAGCCTAAATGACTAAAATCGGAAGAGGGAGCCGATTAACTCTAATTGATTCGATACAGGCTTAAAATTTAAGTAACGAAGTCGATTTATTTGTTAAATCAAAATAATTATTAATAAAACAAGTGAGATCTTTATAGCAATTAAGTTAATTATAATATTTTTATAGTCTCATAAATATTATTAGTTACAAGTGCTGTATATAATGTAAATTTAGGATTTTGAGGTCATGCCTGAGGTCAGCCTATCTGTAATTAACATAGTTTATTAAATCTGTAAACAGATGATCTATTGTCAAAGAACTCATTCATCAGCAGACTTTTTTTGCTAGGTATCATATGAATATCGTATGTTGACTGTCCTGTAAACTACTATTGTAAAACAAGCAGTTATGTTTTGAATTGTTATTAGCTTACTAAGCTGTGGGGTACCGGCAAAGAAAAATAGTACCTCCCCATATACCAGGTGTCGTAATAGGCGACTAAGGTACCATAACCGACAGATGGCGGTATATCTATTCTAAACAGTGTAGTTCAAATGCATAGGGCCGAAATAGGCAGCAGCATTAAAAGTTATGCTGTGCCATTACCAGTACGCCTAGCGCGGTCATTACGGTCAAAATTCCTTCTTTCTTTGCGAGACCAGTCCTATGTCCATGTACCGTAGCGGACTTACAATGGCTTATATAATGATGACTAATTTACTGCCCGCGAATTTTCTTTATATCTCATCCCTAAGGCTTACACTATTTATTACGGGAAGTCTTTGTCGCTCCTTGACAGCTGACCTGTTCAAAAAGGCATGTCGAGACTCTTCTATAGAGTAAAATAAAAAGCCAGATCTACCCTACATCAATTTCGGGATAAAAAGTGTCTTTGTGTTCCTCCAGATTAATCCCTGTCCAACTGTCCAATCCCGTTTAAAATATCAGTCATCATACCAGCCATTGGAAGTCCACTGCTGGACATAGGCCCTGCCTCCTCAAGAATCGGGGAATTTTGCCTATAACTGCCGCGCTGGGCAAGCGTGTCAGAAATCGCAGAGCGCAGCTTTCGTGACGGGAATGCTTTTATAATTTGCCGGTACCTCACGGCTGGCATATAAAAATATCAGTGAGGATTCTAAACTTTTACTAGATAAAAGAGGCTTCTTATAGACCGCTACGTTCCTATTTAAGGAAAAACTGTCGATAAATACCAATTCTTTACGCAGCACTAATGCATAATGGCCAGTATGTATTACAGTGGTTATGTTCGGATGTCGGCAAAACTGGGCAATTTACGGTAAATTGCGGTGGTTTGTGGCAATCAGCGGTGCAACGGTTATGTCAACTTTGCCATTAGATAACCCCGCGCACTTGCTGTTCGGCTTAATTGGACTCTTCGGATGTTGGACTTATTTGTGGTGTACGTGTTTTGACGTCATCATCATCATACCAGCCATTGGAAGTCCACTGCTTTACATAGGCCTCTCCAAGTAATGAGGTTGTTTGCCCATAATTACCGCGGTGCGCAAGTGTGTTGGCATCCCCGCCCTGTGCCTTTGAGCTGCACTGTTCCGGATGGATATACTGCCATCTATCGGTTCTGGTACCTTATTAGCCTATTGCGATACCTGCTGCAGTGGGAGGTACTAATCTGCTCTGCCGGTACCTCACGTGGTCTTAATTAAATTTGCATGCGGATAGCTTGAACCTTAAAGTTACATACTAATTACATGAGGTAGACCTCACAAGAAAGATCGTTTGCATTCGCACCTCACTCTCACCTATATATTTCTACCGCCAAATAGCAGTCTTCTCTTTGCCGTGTTCCGGTTTGAAGGGTTAAAAGGCAGTTAGAGGCAGAGACGCACTATTGATACTTTTGTGATATTACAAACGTCTATGTATAGGCTGCTATGACGCTTACTATCACGCGGACTAGACCGACAATCAGGCTGTATGCCTGATTGTCAGTCTAGTCTAATAAAAAAATATTTTACTGATTGGCAAAAATTGCTGACAAACGCTGCTAACTTAATTAGTTATAAGCGCATATATTTTTTATTACTTGATAGGACTATTTATTTATATAAACGTATCTTTATATAAATAAATATATATCTATAACTAGCAGATCCTCGTGGTTTTACCCGCATTAAGTTGTAAAACTTTCATACCAACTTTGCATCCACATGTTTCACTGAAAAACCTTTATACTGAATTTCATGCGAATAACTTAAAAACAAGTTCATACAAAATCTGTACCCTTTTTTTATCTCCTTAGGTGTCGAAGTTTCAATAATCCTTTCTTTGTGCTACGTTTTAAAAGGAATCCCCGTGAGAAATTTCAAGTTTCTAACGCATATAGTTAAGAGCCTACATAGAAATGTTGTAGTAGTTTAGTGTCTGGGTGTTAAATACGTATTTAAGTATTATATTTGTGATTACTTTGTGATCTGATATCCGTAATACAAGTGTTTAAGCTACTCATCACAAAACCATGCCAATATACGTGATGATGACTGAATTTATTGTGATATG
This sequence comes from Heortia vitessoides, assembly GCA_020976665.1. Classification (NCBI taxonomy): domain Eukaryota; kingdom Metazoa; phylum Arthropoda; class Insecta; order Lepidoptera; family Crambidae; genus Heortia; species Heortia vitessoides. The sequence goes on along the minus strand of JACJUM010002477.1, from coordinate 1,873,798 downwards.
TTTCGCTGTGGAGCATCGTATACAATAAATAAAATGGAAAAATCTCATTAAATTTATTAAGCCGTATCAATTTTGGAAATGGTGATCGGTTCATCCATGTTCATTCGCTACTCAAACAAATTGTAGAGGCGATCTCAATAACCCTCACAATAAATCAGTCAATACAAACAGAATAGAGATGCACCCGCAACCATGATAAATTAAAAACATTACCGTATCAAGTGCCTTTAACCCTGCAAACGCTCACAATACGGCGCACGCCGATCTGTCACGGGTCTATTGTACCCCGACGCAGGTATAGACGTCAGACCCCCGAGGTATTAACTCCTGTCAAAACACAGCGGGTCCTTTTGTGCCAGTGATATGAGGGGAAGGGCGGCATTAAAGGAAATGCCGGCGATTTAGGGTTGGGCTGAGTAATAGCAATAATTGGCACTTAATGCCCATGTGGTTATAATTGTAGTTAGGTGGTCTGGAATATAATTGGAGTGTTATTTTGCTTTCGTATCGGTGGATTGTCATTTAATTTTATATTTCGTAATGGCGGCTTGTTGGATATTAAAATAGGTTGAAAACCGCACAGGACACTCGCTGCTTCATCATCAGCCATCAAAAGTCCACTGATGGGTATAGGCCTCCCGAAAAAAGGGGGTATGTTTCCCATAATTGCCGCGCTGGGCAAGCGTGTTGGCAATCTCAGAGCGCAGCTATCTCAATGGGGATGCTGCTGTCCATCCCCGCTTTGTGCATTTGAGCTAACTTTTTGTATGTATCGTACCTTAGTCGCCTCTTACGACACTAGGTGTAGTGGGAGGTACTATTATTTTAAGCTAGTACCTCACGGCACAATGTATGAAATTCGTGAATTTATTATAATCATTATATGTAACTTTACAAAGTAGAGTGTTTGTGTTCCTCATCATTGGCCCAAGATCATTGCTTAACGGTTTGGTCAATGGTTGATGACTCGTCATTAGGAGTCATAACCCGGGGCGCACTTAATACAATTTTAATAGCAAACAATCCCGGTGTAATCTCGGATTGTTTCGGTGTTCTAACACCGCTGCATTATCCTGTCTCTGAGAATAATGCCGCATTTGAAATTAAGTGGTAATCACTCAAAATACTTAAAGAATTCTTCTACACATCATGTCCTAGATATATGTGTACGTAACACATTTATGCGTACATGTAAATAAAATAAGGCAAGGATGCTACGCTCTGCGATAGCCACCATGCCTGCCCAGTGCGGCAATTATGGGCTGGAAAGAATCCTCTTTCTTGCTGAAGCTTATGTCTAGTAATGGATTTTATCGCAGCTATGAAGTAACAGTTTGATAGCTTGTATGACAAGATGTATGGATCTATTTCTGAATTAATATTGTTCAATTTATTATTTTTGACGATTCTAGAGTAAGAACTATAATAAATGGGCTAATGGTAATGGGCCTACTTGAATAAAGAATATTTTGATTTGGTTACTCTTTCACGCCAGAAAACATGTTCAAGTGGGATAGATCTGTATTTATATTTCTCATGAGCACGATTTATTACAGAGTTAGAGATAACTACATAACACTCTTCCTGAAACAACAAGAGATAAAATGTTTTTATCTTGTGTATCAGTAACCAAAACAGAACAGAAGCAGATATATATATTGCCGCGCCAGGTAGGTGGTGGTAGATGTCGCAGAGCGTAGCTTTGTCGGATGGATACACCGCCATCTGTCCGTTCCGGTACCTTAATCGCCTCTTAAAACACCTGGTCCTGAGGATATACTATTCCCGTAGCCGGTACCACCCGGAACCTCCTTCCCGCTTCCGATAGGCAGAATGCGTCGTTTGTCGCAACGTGGCCTACTCAATACCGGCGGTACTCAATTTGTATGGGATATTTAGCTTTTTTCTTACGGTAATAGCAGATAGTTTACGAGCTATTCAATGATCTATTTATATAACGAGTTTTATAAAAAAACTTTCGGGTTCATTGGCCGCTTAAGTGATTAACTGATGCCGATTTAGTATACAGTTATTATTTTTTACTATTTAAGTACAGAGTAGAGCGGAGGAGGATAGTAGATACCTACCTCCCCTTATGGCAGATGTCGTTAGAGGGGACTGAGGTAATTGACTGGTCGCGGTATATCTATCAGAAACATATAACTATCCGATATGGGCAGCAGTAATCATCTGCAATTGCCACCACACCTGCCCAATTCGGTTTTTATGGGTAAAATCCGTAGGTATGCCTTTACGCTTACTTTACGCTTGCCATAAGATTATATAAGATATCGTAGACTTGAATAAGATGACTTTCCAAGGATGGCATAATTATTCAACGTATTTTAAAATTACAGTAGTACATATCTAATTAATTTTTTTAGAATCCTCAATTTTTACTAGAAATTGAGAAATGTCACTGTATAATATTAGGGTGAATTCAGCTTACCCAGCCCCTTTCTATATACGCGTACAGTATGTACTATATATGTGTACAGTTCTAATATTACCTCAAACTATTTAGCTGGTTTTATAAATCCTGAGCGCAATAAAAAATGAATTCAATCGTTATTTTTGGTAATTATATAATTGATTTTGCAATTGGCAAGAACTTTTTTACAGAGCTGCATTTATGATTGCAATATTTTAAAGTGTAATTGGAAACGGTTTCTTTCATTATTTTTGATGAAAAAAGAAATAATGAACGTAGTATTAATTTTATACCATTTTCTCTTCAATAAAGAATCCTAACATAATTACAGATTAAATACGTCACATCCTTTATCGCATAATTGCTAGGTATTCCAGAAAACCTACGGGTGGAGATAAAAGAGATTTTACCATGGATTAAGATGCTGACAGAATGTTATTGCATTCTGTGTCGACGCCGGTATGGGTACCAATAATACCTATCAATAAGCCTTATTGGAACCAATATCACCATTAATTTTTCTTGCAGGTTCTTCTCTAGTGGTTCGCGTAATGAACCTACTATAAACTTAGTTATAAAACCCGTCTAGTGCTGGCCGACTAGTATTAAAGTAGGATACTTAATGACTTATTTCTTTAAATGATTTATAACACTGGTTGTAAGGGTCATCGGACATTTGTGTACAATTGTAATTAACAAATCTACGATCATAGATTTTTTTTGCTTGTATTGACGATTTGACGGGCTCGATGGCGCAGATGGTAGTGATCCTATCTTGTGCGCTAGGGGTCGTGTGTTCGATTCCTACCTAGAGCAAATATTTATATGATGATATTTGTGTGTCTTCTGTATTTGGGTCTTCAATATATGTATTTAAGTAGTATATTTGTGATTAAGTGACTTACTACGAGACCTGACGTCTATGTATAAGATGTCGTGGGAATTTATAATGATTATTTATAGTGCTTCAAAGAAAAAAGTCTGAAAAGTCTGAGTCTAGCAACAAAAATCAATTTCTCAAGTCTCGGATACTGTCAAACCATTAAACGCAATGGGGTATCAGTTGCCAACAGGTAACTGGTGGTTCTATTGTAACTAGTACAATGGGTCACAGTGACCACACGCGCGTGACTAATGCCTTTTAAGTGCCGTGAGCATTTGGGGGTTAATCGGTTGCGATTTTCTCTAATGGTTTCCGAATAGGAGTGAAGTGAGGCCGGCCGTTTGTTTAGTGTTAATACTAGTTCTGGGGTAGTTTTTGTTACGCCGATTATTTTTAGGCATACTTTTACTAGATATGAATCTAATGGAGCTAGATATGTGACTGATAAAGAATTGGTTTGATTTTGGCGCAGGTTGAATATGTGTCACGTGGAATTGTTTTGCATTTGTGTATAGTTTGCAGGTTCTTTAGTCTATTCATTGACCAATTCGTTGCGTCGCTAAGTTTTTTAAATATGCTGATCATAACAAATTTTAGTAAACAGTTTAGTGTTGCTGTTAATTTACATTTAAATGTTTTTAATAAGTCCTTTACGGCCCAGTCCTTTCGTTTGTGAAATGCACTTCCTCTTAATATTAGATGCACCTAGTCCCTGCCTGTGACCAAACGGTTGTTGGAGGATCGCTTTTTTTCATATTTAACAGAAAAACTATATTTTTTATTATATAAACTGAAAGTGTCCGAGTGGACTTGTAACTTTGGGTAGCATAGTAGCCTTCCTCAATAAATGGACTATCCAATACTGAAGGTTTTTTCAAATCGTACTAGCGAGTCCTGAGATTAGCACGTTTAAACAAACACTTGAGATTATAAAATACATAAGTATAAATTCAATAAACTAATATCTTTATCTTTTTATATATCTTATTTACACATCTTACTTCCTAGTTTTCGTTTATTATTTACATCCAAAGGTTGCCTGGGGATGTCGATATTCTCTATAAGGCCGCCCATTGTACTTTGTAATATTTCTTTTTGTCATATATTTTTGTGTTCGATATACCTATAATAAATAATTTATTATTATTAATTCTACCTAACGGTCTCGAAGGCAGTTTAGTAAAGCCAAAGGTTGTGAGTTCAAACCCCGCTGACACAAAACAAATAAATATGATGAACATTTATTTGTTTTGTGTCTAGGTGCTTAATATGTTTTTAGGTATTATGTTTTTAATTCTTTTGTTGTCTAATATTCGTAACAAGTGCTTCAAACTGGAAGTCAGATCAATGTAAGAGATATTGTATGAATTTTACAAATGACTTGTCAACAAGTATCGAAGAAAGAGATAGTCGAGTCAACTACGTACTTACAAAGTTATTTGGCAACAAAAAAATAACTCTTTATCTTGTAGCTGATCTGCTTTTTGTCTATAGTTCGATACATAAATAACAGAAAATTAAACTGGCCAACCGTAATCCAACCGTTATCTTCTTTATATACTTCACTCATTGCTTTCTTACAATGACGCAACGTTTCAGGGTTCCTTAAAAAGAGACTATCCAATCCTCATTAAGAGGTTGGTAAGTTAAAACATTTTGTTTCAGTTTCATGGCAAATTTTATAAAAATATTAATTTTCTTCAACCCATGAAATGGCAAGGGTTTTAGCATAATAGACAGACAGACAAAATCTCTGTCACATTCAGATGTTAATTTGGTTATATTGTAGAGATTGATTGTATATTATTTAAATGTTAATGAGGGTTACCAGCTGAGTAGAATAGTACCTCTTTCTGTACCAGGTGTCATAAGAGGTACCGGTACTGACAGATAGCGATATATCCACTCGAAACAGCAACTTTTAAATTCTACAGGGCGAGGATGGGCAGCAGAATCCACGTCGCAAATTTGCGACCTATGCGACGTTTGTCCAGCGCAGCAATTATGGGCAAAGATAGTGGGATATCTTAGGGAGGCCTATATTCAACCGTAGACTCTAGATGGCTGATATCATGATGATGATAATTGAAGACATAATATTCTGTTCTCGCATCTGCTATGGAAACGAGAAACAGCGAAAGTTTCATAGATTTCTAGACCAAGCATGTATGTTACGCCATGGTCTACCAAAATGTTTCTATGATGGTGCAGATAGTTTTTAGCCTAGGGGTCGTGGGTTCAACTCTTACCAAGGACAAATACAAAATGACATTTGTTTTTCCTCTGCTGCCTGATGTCCGTAACACAAGTGCTGTAAGCGACTTATCACGGAGTTAGGTCGATGTATGAGATATTGTGTGTATTTACTATTAATGTTACAACCACAAAAACAAAACGGGAATGCTGCTTTTGGATCTTAAGCATAGTTTGGCGGCGTGAATATACCGCCATCTAAAGGTTCCGGTTCATAAATCCTCTTAGAACACCTGGTTCGGGGGTGGTACTATTCTTTTATTATTATTATATTAGTACTATTATTTAATAAGCAATTTTATTACGGAACCAGCAAATCGTAATAAACGCTCACGTATATCAACATTTCCAGAAAAACTGAATTGTGAACGCGTTCAACTTTCTTCGTCAATTTTTTCCCTCATATTACTGATGTGTTGTAGATATCTCACAAGAAACAGTCGACGGTAATCAAACGGACAGAGGCTGACAAAAAAGAAGGTTGCATTGAGTATAGATTTTTTGCGACCCCAATGCGTCGATGTGGGAATCCATTGTCACAGTTTTGAATCTATTACTGATAATTGGCGACTACACTTACATTTATTGTTTGACGTACGAATAATTTGACGCCTAATTGTTTTTGCAATTGTTTGATAGTTTATAGTCGTTTTATTAACGATGTGATAATTATTAACTTGAAGTTTAGCCTTGGCTTCTTCAACAGGAGATTTATTGATTTAATTTGAGTCAATGAGGTGATTTTAAATTGAGCATAGACATTTTCATTTGTAAACGCTCGTTTTTTATCGTACCATGTAAGTTATTAGATATCTTTGTCACTCTTACAAACGAGTGCTATGAGGTGGTCGAAATCTGAACAAGTTTTGATAAGAGATTTAAAGCTGTTAGAAATTTGTTTGTTGTCTGAAAATTTAGTAGCGAATGCATACATTTTAGAAAGTATTAGCAGAAATTATGTTAAGATAAACTTGTAAGATTCTATACAAATAATGATGATAACATTACACTAAAATGTAGTCGGAGCAAGTCGCTTGCAAAATATAAACATATACGTTTTTTTGGGCGAGGTCAATAAAGTTTAAAACAAATAACCTACGATAAAATTGAAGACAAACTTAAAACATTTCTGCTCGGCATACGTTCAATATTCGCCGTGTGGTACCTACCGGCGATTACAGTGTAGTACCGGCGATTGCCGTGTTCTACCGGCAGAGTAGAATAGTACCTTCCACTGCACTAGGTATCGTAAGCGGTGGCTAAGGTGCCGGACCGACAGATGGCTGTCCATCCTCACCCTATAGTATTTAAACTGCGCTGTTTTAGATGGATATACCGTTTGTCGGTTCTGGTACCTTAGTTGTCTGTTACAAGACCTGGTACAGAGGGAGGTACTGTTCTAGTCCGCCGGTACCCCTCATTTTTATGATACCATCTGTTTGTTCCGGTACCGAAGTCGCCTCTTCGGAAGCTTGGTACAGTGGGAGGTACCATTTTACTTCGTCGGTACACTACATTCACAAACATAGTATTTAGTATAGATCAACTAATGAATACCGATCAAAATTCTGAAAGTTAACTGTACCTGTTGGAAATAGAGTTCATACTTAACTTCGACTGACACATTTCGATTGCGTAAAACATATTTGGATACGTAATAAGACAAAAAATGCATGTGATGTATTTCTATTCATACTCAATTTGTAGTTTGTTTACTCAATCATCACGTTGACCTCATGGTATTTTCAAAATAATCAGTTATTTATAGCTTTGAGTCCAAAATTGTCACACTGACATTAGTTGAGAATAGTTTCCATACCCTATTATAACCACCATTTTGAGGTACCACATTCGAGATTGTTCTTCTTATATCTGTTACAGAGGTAGGTACTATCCCCCACTACCGATACCTGTAGCTTAAGAGTGAATCTTAGTTATTTTTAAACATACAAAACGTATACTTCCCTGACTCTCCGGTATTCGTAACAGTCATCATACCAGCCATTGAAAGTTTATTGGCAGCTAATTATTCTTTCGTGCCAGTTGCTATTGAAAGATCTGCAGTATGGAATAAAGAAGGCAACTTCTTTATCAAAGAGTTAGGAAAGCGTTTAGTGGACCAGGGATTGGACCACCACTCCGGGGCTTTTCTGTAAGCATTCTGGGGACCTCTGGGTCGGACATGTCTCTTTTTGGAATGTATATATTTTTTTAATATATTAAACAATAAATTAAAAGCTTTGTAATTAACAATTTAATATTTACCACCTTTGTCAATACGCAAACAATCTTGATATACTTTTAATTATTCCCTCAATCCGACCGTCCGAAAACAGAATAAATCAACACACTCGAACACAGCTAAAACATTCCGTAACGGTCGATTTGCGATACGGCCAGCAAAAAAACGAGGGAAGACCGGATTCGAGAGGAGCCGGGGCCAAACAGTAGTCCAAATGGAACTTGATATGTAGATGGGTTGTGGAGATTTCACACTGCACGCTCCTTTTAAATGGTCTGTTTTGGTTGCTCGCGCGACATTTTTTATATGTTTCTATTTTTTGTCTGGTTACGTGTATACCATAATGTATTTACTTGTCTTGTATCTTTGACACCATCAATTTAATTTACTGAAAACGATACAGCCTATTTAAAAACATAAAAGAAAAACGTTGCAAGCTCGTCTGCACGAAAGGGTAGGTAAGTGGTTTGTAACTCGAAACTGAATATGTTCTCAAACTGCTAGCACCCTTCGTCACCGTGGGGTGCTGGCAGAGTAGAATGGTACCTCTGTACCAGGTGTTGTAAAAGGCGACTGAGGCACCGCAACCGAAAGATGGCGGTAAATCCGAATCAGCGTTGCTCAAAAGCTACATAGAGGGAGGAAACGGGCCGTTGTCCACCAATGGACGTTCTACGGTGTCTCTGATAATGATAAGGAAAAAAGGCGCTTATAATATTTATGTTACAGACATCAGATTACGGATGGTACAAATCCCATCTAGGATTTGAACCAACTACTTTTGACTCACAGTGTACACATGAAGATGCAATGCCTCTTCCTGTCTATAGTTGCAGTATAGACCAAGCAATAAATAATATTAATAAATTAAAACATCTCATACATTGACGGGCTCGATGGTAGTGATCCTATCTTATGCGCCAGGGATCGTGGGTTCGATCCCCACCCAGGAAAAATATTATATAGTATTAAAAATATGTATTTAACTATTACATTTGTGATTCTTCTGTTGTCTGATGTCTGTTACAGAAGTGCTTTAAGCGACTTACCACGGAGTGAAGTTAATGTATGAGATGTTGTGGGAATACATTGACCTGACTCCATGATGAGTCTCTTAAAGCACTTGTGTTACAGACATCAGGCAAGAGGGGAACCGAAGATATTGTCATATACGTATATTCAACCCCCGACACAAATATCATCACATAAATATTTGTCCTGAGTGGAGATCGAAACCACGACCTTTGGCACAAAAGATAGGAACACCTGCACCATCGGGCCCGTCTATATTACCACCACACATTAAGCATATTACTAAGAAGCAAAATGAAATGTAACCCAATTACGTCGAGTTCAGAATTCAATATGACTTTCATTGAGTACAAAAACGTAAAGAGATGACGACAAACACGCGACTGAGTATCCCAATTATCCACAGCAAATCATAGTATGAATAACAGACTTTCGTTGAAGATTTTGTTTTTGCTAGATTTTCTCTTTCCTATCATATTGGTTAACAACTAGGGGAATTGGAGAAGTCATAAAAATAATTAGCATTGCCATTTCGATGTCCTTTAGTGTATTTGTCAGTGGAATATTACTAATATTATATATCAATATAATTGACTTAATCATAATTATTATGGTTAGCGTTGATTTTAAAAAAAAGATAGCTGTTTTTAATTAACGAATGTTGAACGATTCTACAAAATATTTCAGCATGATTATTTGTCTTCGAATTATAATTAGTGTAATTTTTTAAGGATTAAGTGAAGAACTTATTCAATTAAAGATGTGAGTTTCATATTTGTCTCTAACTAGGAATTAAAGTATAATAATGAAAGATATCTGGCAAACGATTTTATGAAGGTGTGGGTAAGTAATTTCATATAAACAATATTATTAAAAATTTCCTAATGAATTCCAGACCGCAACAATTCAAGAATAGAATAAAATTTTCAATAAAGAGTGACAGTGATAGGCTTCCACGGGTGCTTTCTAATACATATCCAGGTCTTTTTAGTAGTTCTAGTCAGACTAATTGACCACCTTATGGGTTTGATGCATGGACTCCATTTCAAAACCTTGCATACCCACCAACGGTCCGTTCTAATCTAATATTAAATTATTATTTCTCCACTAATCTTTACAATGTTACGTGAACTTCCTTTACTTTATAGCAATAACGTTATGAACAACAGCTAATGCATCCACCTCGTTTTATTTCGATTAGCCCCCGACCAATTCCTTAGTTCTATCGCTAGATATTTCAGCGATACGGACTTTGTGAAAGGGCTTTAAACTATAGCCTGTTGCAACTGCACCAATATTTTCCGCTCGAATTAACGTTTCACGTTCAATATTGAACAATGTCTTATTTTATAACGTATTGATTATATCATTGGAAACTACTGAATCAAATGAGGCTTAAAGAGTTGAACAGTGGCTAAACGGAGTCTTGAGAGCCACGGGTCGTGGGTTCCATGCCTAACAACGGGGACACATTTTTATTTAATGAATATGTTCATTTGTTCTGTGTATCGGTGTTCAATTTTTATTTGTAATACTTACCTGTGTTTTCAAATGTGATTTAAGCAATTTATCTCAGAGCTAGGTTGTATGGATTTCTTATTTCCGTAATTATTATTTATTCAGGTATTTAATTGTTTGTTAGTATGTGTATTTATATTGTATTTATTTATGTCGTCCATCCACCGGCAAGATAGTCCGACGATCTAATTAAAACCGAGGGGTCGCGATGGACACAAGCCGCATGCAACCGGACGCTTACGTCCAGCAGTGGACGTCTTTTGGCTTGTATGATGATGACGATGATGTGTATTTTCTTTAGTCTGGTTAAAACAATTGTTTCAAAAAAGTAAATATTAAAACACACTTAAAAGAAGGCATTTCCTTAAAGTATTTAGCTACTTAAAGCGATCCATTCTTTCGTTCGTTCATATTTGACATTTAGGTCACGGCTACCTTTTTAAAGAATTGAGATATTACGACTTGTTATTATTTATGGCATACAAAAAGAAATATTTCGAAATATATTTTTAGATCTGGATACATATTGAGCCCGAGTTGATGTTTGAATGCACTTTGCAACAATTGAATGGTTTCTACTATTAGTGTATTTAAAAGTTTAAAAAAAGAACTAACGTATTATTTCGTAAGGCGACACTAGTATTTATCATTTACAATACTTAAATGATGACATGAGATTCCGGCAAAGTAGAATAGTACCTCCCCCTGTACCAGTTGTAGTAAGAGGCGAATCAGATACCAGAACCGACAGATGGCGGTACATTCATCCGAAATAGTGTAACTCAAATGCACTGGGCGGTGATGGACAGCAGCATCCCCAGTGATAGACCAAGTTTCCCCTTTTTTGGGAAGGCCCATGTCCAGCAGTGGCTAATATGATGATGATGATGAAATAATGACAGACATTAGACATGTCCTAGGAGATTGGACCTGCGTATTACCTACTGCATCTGGCGACGCCTAAGCCACCTTGCCATAGTTGTAACCATTCTTTCACAAGGATGGTCATATAATAATTGTCCCGTTTCTCCATGTAAATACACGTACATATTAATTTACTTCCACCTCAGTTGAATGACACGCCTTGGGGACTCATCCATTTAGAAATTACGTAGAAATTACAAGGCTACTATTATTTTCTTATTACTTTCGCAATAAATGTCATTTCATATAAATAATAATTTGGTAAATATGGTATTTTAATTATATATATATATATATATATACTATACTTATATATATATATATATACTATTGTTTATCATCAAAAGGTTTGACTGTGAGAAGATTTGCTAAATTTTTCATTCTGCTTAGCTAGAATGATTTTTTATGAATATTTTTATACAGTTTTTTTAAATTTAGTATGAAGTGCTTTATATTAACTTTATTCCCAAATGTTAGCATTTTTAGTAGACTGGAAAGTGCAGTAATTTCAAATACATTTTTTTAAATTGAAAAGGTGAAATGTAACTTATTTTTCATTAATATAAAAAATAATTCGATTTTTATATACCTATTATAATGTTTACCGTTAAAGTAATGCTGTTTTTAATTCAGTTTACTCTGTTGTTTACAAATGTAAATTGTACCGAGGCTACAGTGTCCCCTTTTCCGTTATCCCGGTGGGGTTAGGTTGAGGTGCCATATTGTTTTGTCGTTACGAATGTATTACGCATTTTGAATTTCGAACACGTTTTTAAGCATGCCAAGGCACGTTTTCGAACTATGAGAACTTTATCAGTAGTTGTTTGATCGCGTTGGTTATTTTAACTTATAGTCGAAAGTTTGATCTGTCCTTTATATTTATACAAATATTTGTTGCTGTTGTTAACTTAAAACTTTTCAACACATGTTGTGATTTAAAATCTTTCTGAAGGTATTCGAAGTTGCGTTTACATTTGAAAATAAATGCCGATGTGTCTAGACTTAGGGGAGATATATTCCCGAGTTGTTGCAGTCTTCATCTAGAGGTCTAGTGCATACATTGCATGCATTTTGAATATGTTATTTAGATTAAATACAATTGATTAATACTTTTGCACTATGTATACGATCGTACTATAGATTTGAACAAGCACGAGGTTTCCCTAAACGTCGCCATTTGCGGCAACAAAATGGCTTACCTATACATTAACTGCTGATGGAAAAACAGCAAAGTATCGACTTTGGTGCATTATATCAGCTCTGCACCGCTATTGGGCGGAACATTCCGCCGTCGCCATAGCAACTCCAATAACCAATTTTTCCATCCGAATCATTCCTGCCTTTGCCCAGTTAAGCCCTTGTAGGTGTGGCTGTTAACACGATTTGTAAGTTAATCCAGTTTGTCACATACAATTATATGATATAGGCGTGACTTTCAGCGATTTTAGTTTAGATATTATTTTCTGCGTACATTGGAACACAAGTTTGGCCACGCCTATTTGACTATGGCTGTATTGCAAAGCGTTGATGTCTTTTCATAGGCACTCAATGGAGCGAGTAATTTAAACAATCGAACATCGAATCTGCTGTTCGAAATGGAACACTAAATAAAAAATTTTAAATTTTAAAGCCACGCCCTTTTATTTGTTACACTACCGCACGTGTACTATTTCGAATAAGCTTCGAATAACACGAGTCGCAGTTTGCAGTCCCGCATGCGAATCGAAATACATGCAACAATACTTCTCGCGTACACATCCTTCAAGTTTTACTCGTGAAAAAAATCAATAGGATCGCAATTATTTCATATTGTAATTATTGAAACGGACGTAACATAGTTAACGATTTTAAATATTAATTAGGTTTTCATTTCAGAGGTTTTCTTGAAATGTTAATTTGAAAATTGAAGTTAATCTATTGATGTTTATTGAAATTATGTGGGTATTCGTCCGGTATTAAAATGTTATTCACCTCGCAGTGGTCAAACAAAACGCTAAGCAAGTCCCGCAAAGCCCGCTAAATCCAAGTTAAACCAATAAAAGGGTTTTATTAAATGAAAACCTATTGGATTTGCCGGCGGCGCGACGCCGATGCATTTTGTACTAATTCGGAATGGCGTACACTGGGTAAAGAAAACTCTGATGTTATTCGTTTCTGTTGTTAGCTAGTTGTTAGCTAGCTAGTAGTCATTATAGGTGACTGAGGCACCAGGCGAATTATAGACGAGTCTTCACAAATAAAATATTGCTGCCCATTGCCGCCCAATGTCGTGTGAATTACAGAATTTTAGATATCGATGATTGCTAGCTGAATGTATATCACGTACACAGGATATCTATCGGTTTGGAAATATTAGTTGCATATTGACAACTGGTACAAAATGAGTTACTACGTTATTCTGCCAATACCCCACTGCATACTAGATATCAGTAGGTCGTTAGTAACCTTGAAGAGACCTGAATATCATAGTCATCATCATAGCGGCCGCAGATTTCGCAACAGGAATGCCGTTTGTCCATCGCCGCCTTGTTGCATTTGAGCTACACTGTTTCGAGTACCGCCTTACGCGCCTTGTCGCGTCTTACGTCTCGTGGTACAGGGTAGGTACTATTATATATCTCTACTACTCTATACTCTCTCTACCGATACCCCACGGCTATGTCACTTTACCCAGTATTTAAATGGCGTCGTGATCTGTTTGACGACGGTTTTGGAAATAAATACGCATCGTTCGTTGTTAGGAATTCGCGTGCATATTAAAACTTACTAGACCAATGATAATGATAATGATAAAATAATGACGCTCTAACAAAGGCGTCGTCAACTTTGTTATTGAAAATGCGTGCACTTGTTGTACAGTTGCTATTAATCAATCGTTGTTTTTCCTACTACAAACAGTAATCGAGGAAAATGTACTCGATTTTCCTTATGGAAAGCAGCAAAGAATATTTATCTATCCAGGTATACTTCCGCATTTTTCTAGAGCGCCATTATCGTACACATAACATTGAAATATCAATTATTTATTTATTTTACAAATACTCATATTACAATATGTATAGTAAGATAGAAAATAACAATTTCGATGTGGGCAAAACGAAACTGCGATAAAATTGCTTCGCACGCACAACTTGTGTATGCACGTTGTTGATGAATCGATGCGTGCTAGTTGAGTGAGCATGGGAATTTGTTTAAACTAATCGAGTGTTCGTTGATAGCTTATGATCGATTTATTTATTAATCAATAATTTATTTTATTGAGCTGAAATTTTAATACTTAAAAGTGATATTCTTCTGTCATTTAAATAAGTTAGAAGCGCTGTTGAGTTAATAAAAATCTATTATATTGCAACTATGGCGTCGAAGAAATTTATTTGACTGTCCTACCCTGCCTCATTTTATTTACGTACTTTCCATACCATTGTTGGTTGGAAAAAATCGCTCTATATATTATAAAATTATCATCATCACATCAGCCATTAGAAGTTCACTGCTGGACATAGGCCTCTCCAAGTGAGAGGGAAATTTGCCCATAAATGCCGCGCTGGGCAAGCGTGTTGGCAGAGCACAGCCTTCACGGTAGGAATGCTGTACCTGCCTGGTGCATTTGAGCTTCACTGATTCGGATGGATATACCGCCGTCTATCGGTTCTGGTACCTTAGTCGCCTCTTACAACATCCGATACAGAGGGAGATACTATTATGTCGGTATCTCACAATATAATTATCGTTAAAGTATATTATTAACATCTGTATAAATCTAAAATGCTATAAATGATGCGCAATTCTGTTTTCTATTTTCTCTACAAATACAGATTAATATCGTATGCGTGTATATGTATGTATGTTAGGATACATGCCAATCAAATATAGATTGTAATCTTAGTTAAAGTTAGTTTACATATGTAAACTTCTTCACGGCTATAAGTTTCGACAATATACATATTTAATTAGAATTAATAAAATAAAATATCAAAAATATACTTTACACAAATTTACAAATGAATCAGTAAATTTCTAGTTATTACATTAATAAAAGACAAAATAAAGAAATTAGAAAGATTTACACGGTTTTTTTAGAATAATGTTTTTTTTTATAACAACCGCTTATCCGCTCTATATATTCAAATATTTAAGTTTATCCCCTTACAAGCCTTTCAATATAACATGATCCAATGTCAGGTGATTAATTTACGCTAGCGTTTTCGGATGCCAGTGTGCGCTCGTGGCTTCCCCACAGAGTTAGATACAGCTTATTCGATTAGCAAATGCGACTTATTGAATTAAGGTGCGTCCGGCGTGGATTTTGTTACCGGCTTTTGTTCATAAACCTTATTGTTGGCTAATCGCCCGCGATTTAGTTCCCGTGAGAAACAATATCCCGTAGAGGAGTTTGCCAATGTTCAACCAGGATGGTTTGTTCATCAGTGATGTCGTTTGCTTGGTCGATGGCAGTAGGGTATGACAATGACAGTATTTATTGCAGAAACTTCTTATCTTGGTGTGTTTGTGACGTGCAGCCATCACCAACACTTTGATTATGTATGAGGGAGACGCATTTCTTACAGTGACTTGGGACAGTTTCAGGGTCCAATATTAGGGCTTACTCTGGTGGTTGCATTAGGCGAGCACCAGATGGGGCAGGTCTTCTGATGAACCTAATTCCATTGATTCCAACAATTCGTACTACGGTATACACTAGGTATATAAATGACAGGGCTAATGACGCAGATGGTTGAGATCCTTTCTTATGCTCCAAAGGTCGTGGGTTCAATACACCCAGAGCAAATATTTATATGATGATATTTATTTTTTTGCTGTGTCTGGTTGTTAAATATATTTTTTTATTTATTATATTTGTGATTCTTCGGTTGTTCATTTATATATGAACAACAAATATATGAACTATATGAAAGAGTAAAAGCCGCAGTCTTTACAGCGTCTAGTCTAAACCAGCATAACCACTGGAAGCGACAGTTCTTACCGACAAACTAAAGCTTACAAGTAAGGACTAATACGGCTTAGAACGAACTTTATTTTGTCTTTTCTGTCCACAAACCTACCAGACCTGAAAACTTAACAGTCGTCCGAGATACCCGGTAAGATTTCCTCTATTTCCGAGGAGGTGCCGGAGTGTAAGCGTACACTCCCAAATCCCGATGAACTTGCAAACATTACCACAGAGCTACATAAAACTACTGGATCAACAGACACACAAGACGACTCATAACACTTCCAGTTATCGGGTGTTGGCATCAAAGATAGTAGACCAAAATCTCTATCGATGACTTACATTCTGGCTACTATAACCAAAAATTGCCCATGATGACACGAAGTAATTGAAGCAGGCCCTCAGTCTATAGTATTCATGTTAAGTCCTGTGACGTCCAGTAATGGACCTACGTCTTTGATGATGTAATAAAGTGAACTAAGCATTCTACTACCTTAGTCGCCTCTGGTGCAGTGAGAGGTACTATTCTACTTACCGGGACCTCACGGCAAAAGGTAAAATGACTACCCAAATTTATAAAGCGGAAGTAAATGGTAAAGGAAGTGCGAACATACCATAATCAGGTAGAAGAGGTGTTAAAAAAGGGCCAAGACAGGAGTACCAAAAATAAATGCGAGAAAAGGAAGCAAGAGCAATATGTAAGATCGTAGTACCTAAGTTTAGATCCACAAACTCTGTGTTTATATTTCTAATTATTCCAGTATTTTTCCAGTATCAGAGTCTATAAAGTAAGATAACTATAATAAAATAGACAGTGTATCTGTCTGTGTGTACGTTATCTAATTCCGCAGACAGCCGGGTATCGGTTGTGTATGGATCGGCCGAGAAGAGTGGCAAAAAGCAATTATTATAATGAGTGGCGAACCAACCGTGGAGGGAGTGTTTTTTCAAACCACCGCACCAACAATCTCTTGGATTGTTTAGCGTTTATAATTTACATAATTCATAATCATCCAGAGGATCGGGTGGGGTCCTAGTGCTGGCGGTGTTTCCGTGAACATATGAGGTCGCATGTTGGACAGACATCATTATATCATCCATTGGATGTCAACTGTTGGACAAAAGCTATCAGCCATTAGATGTCAACAAAGGCACAACTTTGCGAATAGTTGCCGTGCTGATCAAGTGTTGTGGCAATCATGAGAGTAGCTTCGTGACGTATTCTGCTGCCTATTCCCGCCGCATTTGAGTTACGTGATTTGTATGGATGTACTGATACCAGTTTCAGTACCTCAGTCACTACTTAAGGGGGTACGTAATACACAAAATAAAATATGTTGATTTTTTATACTTTGTAAGGCAATTTCTTTAACAATATTCCTATAAACCAATATAAAAATATTTAATGGTTTTTAAACGAGCTCTTCTCAATTACACTGCCCAGTAGATTATCGCATTAATATAACAATGGGCGGGATACATGGCACGCAGAACCGATGGCTGATGGTGCCTGGGTTTCGGAATGGACATTACTCACTTTTCGACGGGCCCGGTGGCGCAGATGGTAGTAATCCATCTTATGCGCCAGTCGTGGGTTCGATCTCCACCCAGGACAAATATTTATATGATGATAAATGTGTTTGTTCTGTGTCTGGATGTTGGATGTATGTGTTTAAGTATTATATTTGAGATTCCTCTTTAGTCTGATGTCCGTAACACAAGTGTTTTAAGTCCGTAGCGGAACACAACAATGTTAACACTGCTATTTGGCAGTAGAAATCGGTGAAAATAAGGTATCAAAGCAGACTACCTTTGCATTTCAAATACACTCAGTGGTTACACTAATTAAATATAAAAATAAAAATATTTTATATCTGCATCATGGTATGTAATTCTGCAAAAAAATTATCAAACCAACCGCTCCGCTACGCGTCCCGCCAGCAGAGCCGCCCCACGCCACAGCCTAATCATTTTAATTACTGACACAGTTACTCGATGCTGATGTACAACTAACAGAATAATACCTTTGTTAGTCTGTTCACAGAAAAACTTACGACCTAGAATTAAAACAATGTCCGTAATTAGGTATCAATAATCTGTTAGAAACATTCGATAATGCCGCGCCATTTGTAATTGTTGGAATGAGATGGAACGATGCAGACATTCCATTTCAACTTAACTTTGAGTTTTTTTTACGATTGAGAAGTGAAGAATCTTTTGTCTAGATTTTTATTCAGATACTGTTTTTTTTCTAGTCGTTCAATTCGAAATGTTAGATGCTCTTGTTGATTACATTTCTCGGTCTCACATTAATGTTACTTAAGACATAATTCTCAAGGTGTATATAGTAAAAGATGTTTGTACCTTCTATAAATATAAACATCAATTATTGTTTCTTTTGTCACGGCATCACGCGTGAACTTTAAGACTTATTTTAATATTTATTTGTAATTATCAGAAAAAGATTCTTACAGAAAAAAATCATTAAAGTTGCAAGAAACATTTTAAAACAAATAGAAAATAAAAATAATTAATTAGTTAAAAATGTATTATTTGAAAAGCTATTTTTAATTATGTTTAAGCTATTTTTAATAATTGGAGTTGAATCCTCTTTTATTTGAAACTATCAACAAACGTCAGAAATAAATTAATAAATAACCATTGCCCTTATGTTTAATGATTCTGTTATATGTGCCATTAAAATGCCAGTATTTTTCAGAAAAAATCAGGCCGAGATAATTGGAAAATGGCTATTGTTTCCGGTTAGAATAGTCTAATCATCGTCATTATCACAGCACCCATAGAACAACCACTGCTGGAGATAGACCTCCGCAAAAAAAGGGGAATTTTGCCCGTAATACGAGTAGATAAGCAAGCATTTTCGCAATTGTAGAGCGTAAGTTTGCAGCAAGAATGCTGCTGTCCATCCTTGTCCAGTTGCATTTAATTACTCTATTTTGGGTAGATACAAAGAAATTTAGTTTTAGTATTTCAGTCACTCTAGTACATATGGGAAATACTATTTTACCTCACAGTTATTATTTAATGTTACTGATACCGTGCCGTGGGGTACCGGCTAAGTAGAAAGTACCTCCCCAGTACCAGGTGTCGTAAAATGCGACTGAGCTACCGGAACCGATATATAGCGGTATATCTATTTAAAATAGCAGTTGTCCAGCGTGACAATGTTGGGTGAAATTCCCTTCTTCTTGGGGAAGCCTGAACCGAGTACTGGACTTCCATGGCTGATATGATGAAGAATTAATACACTGTATCCTTTTATTATGCAGTTCTTCAATACTGATATATTCGCTGCCAAATTCAACTAGAGAGGTGCGTTTCTAATCTCTACCCAAAATTATCTATACCCGTCTGCTATCATAGCAGGATTTGAAGTAAACAGTATTCAGACACAAAATTTATATAAAAACTATGCTATGTAGCCAACAGTTAATCATACGACCCTTATTGGTCATTTTCATGGGAATTACCTTGCAACCCTTTCTCTTAGATTATTATGCAAGCAACTATACGCGATAAAAGCACAAAGTGCAAAATACACTCAAACATTGTGCCTACAAAATACACTAGCAATAAAGCAATAAATAGTTTTAGTAGCAAACACCAATTTAGGTTGTGGCCCAAGACACGGACTGAAGCGAACTGAATTATTTGAACGAACTTGTAAATGAACCGTTGTAAACGCACTAAGAGTTTTAAAAATGCTGTCACCAATAATATATATATTTTAATCGGGAAAATCGCAAGGACTTTTTTATTTTTTTTTATTTTAGATGCTTGTAATATCCAAGGATGTCAGTAGCGCGTTGCCAACTTTTTTAACTTGAAGATATTATGACACATAAACCAATAATTTCACTACTTCTCTGAAGCATTGCGAGCGTATATTCGTCCGTAGAAATAGGCGAAAATAAAGTACCAATGCAGACCTTTGTATGATCTACCTCATGTGAAACTGGAATTTAGCCAAGTTATCATCATCATATGAGACGTAGAACCAAGAGATTTCTAGAGATTTTTTAATAAGATGGGGTATATTCTAGCTGAATCTGGCGCAGTTTAGTTCGTCAATCAATCATATGAATCGATTTAACCACAAATTGAACATATACGTGACTGGTAAGTAAATTTGACGACGGAGACGTCTATCTTCCGTCATGTATCAGTTCCTCTAGTAGTATCCTGTATGATGGACCTGATGACGCAGATGGTAGTGATATTATTTTATGAGTCAAGAATCGTGAATTCGATCCTCACCCATGACATTTATATGAAAATATTTGTGCTCAATTATTGTCCCGAAAAATATGTATTTAAGTATTTGTGATTCCTCTGTCGTCTGATGTTCGTGATAGAAGTGGTTCAAGTGATTAACTTTCATGTCAGGTTAATATATAAGATGTTGTATGTTAATATTATTATTTTGCCCGTATCGCACAGCGTGACATAACGTAACCTTTAACTGACGAAGCCCGCTACCGCTCGTGGCTCGGGCCCGCCGTTATCGAGCACACAATCTCGATCCGATTAATCGCAATAAAGCATCGCATTCGCATACAAATTTGCATAATTAATAAACTAATTAAATCGAAAAAAGTGGCGGTCGCTTTAATAACAGTGTGGGACTGGCCTATTTGCTTGACGTTTGCTCTTGGGGTTCCGTTGAGTATATATTACTCGTAAGTAATTTTTTTTAAGTAAGTTCTAATTATGGGCAAAATTCCCCCTTTTTGGGGAGGCCTATATCTCGCAGTGTAATAATCTAATGGATACTTCTAATAATAATAATAAATGCTTAATTGCTTAAAAAATTGTGAATACATCAAATGAAAAATCAAAACATTGCAAAACATTACAACACGATTAAGTAATAGTGTGATCAAAGATCAAAGTGGTGTAAAAGATGAAAGATGATGTAGTGACAACAATAGAGAAGGGAGTGATGCAAGCAGAATGACTGTACAAATATACAGAACGGAAATAAATGGAAGAGTTGGTATAGGACGACCTAGACGAACATTACTTAACCAGGTAGAAGAGGTATTAAAGAAGGACCAGGTGAGAAGTAATAAGAACAAACGAGCGTGTATGAAAGACTAATGCGAGTATATGTAGCGAAAGAGGTACGCCAAGATGACACAGGCATCATATATATCTGCATTGGAACTGAATGTAAAACACAGAATAAGACAACATAACAATTATCATCATCATAGCAGCTGTAAAACGTCTAACGCTGGACATAGGCCTCCTCAAATGAGGGGTAGTTTGCCCATAATTGTTGCGCTGGGCAAGCATGGAGGCAAGGGTAGCTTCGACAGGAAATATGCTGCGAATTCCTACCCTATTACCTTTGAGCTACACTGCTTCGGATAGATATACCGCCATCCTTTAGTTCTGGTAGGTATCTTAGTTGCTTCTTCTACCTGATATAGGGGGAGGTACTATTCTACTCAGCCGGTACCTTACGGCTAAGACATGACAATTATCTTACGTATAAAACGCTATCTGTATATAAATCATTCTGTAACTTAAATTACAATTTTATCATTTTATTAAATAAAACAACTAAAAAAACAATTAAATTACAAATTTATCATTTTATTAAACAAATTTAATGTTTAAAATATTAGTTGGTAGGCCAAAGGTCAATGCTCGGAATCGATCTAGTACTAGCCATCTGCACTTTTGTCGAAAAGTGTGTAGTGGGCTTAGACTAACTAACATTAGAAACAAAAATTCCGGATGTAACGGATAAAATAACGAATTCAAAAAGTCGAAACTCTTAATATCCTTTTAAAAGACTTACTTTTGTCTAATTAATAATAAACAATAATATATATATAATATTATTTGCCAGAAGTTGTTTCAACATCTGGAGCATGGAATAAAGAAGGAAAATTCTTTCTCAAAGAGTTAGGAAGGCGTTTGGTGGACCGGGGCTTGGACTACCGCTCCGGGGCTTTTCTGATGCAGAGAATCTCGCTTGCTGTGCAGCGTGGAAATGCTGCAAGCATTCTGGTGGCTTTTGGGTTAGACGTGTCTCTTTTTTGGATGCATAATTATTTTTAGAGTATATATAATTGGAACAATTGAAAAATGTCATTTACGTACCATATATATATATGTATATATATAGCAAGCTACAACCTGCGTTGTTACCTCACTCTACTATTTCCACCGCCAATTAACAGTGTTCGCATTGCTGTGTTCCGGTTTGAAGAGTGAGAGTGGCTAATGTGAAACAATATCTTTGAAGTCACAAGGTTGGTAAGGCATTATTGATGTATTTTTGACATTACAAGAGTCTATAGGCTAGTGAAGTTTACTACCAAGTGGACTGTTTACTAGTTTGTTAACCTGGTGTAATAAAAAACAACAAAAAGGACATGTTTTGAGTCGTTGTTCCAATGTGAAATATTGTATGCACAAAATACTAAGAAATGGAGCACTATGAATGACTCTCGTATGATTGTTTCTGCTCTATTGGTTGGGAACGTCTTAGTTTATAGCAGGTTCTGTCTTGACCGTATTTTTTCTCGCGGCCAAGGGGAAAGTAGAATTCCAGAGTGTACAATGTTTGATTTCATTATAATTATTAGATAGGTTTGTTTGCTCGATGAACTGTCCAGTTAAAAACATTCGTCATGACCGCCGCACGGGCAGTCATTATTAATAATTACTAGGAATGACAGGATGGTATCTAGGAATTGTAAGAAAAAAGTCGTTGGATATAATTATGCTGGTAATTATTACATATGGGGTTCTAATCGTCAAATTGGTTGTGATCTAATATTAAGTCTAATAATGGCGTTGGTCATTGAATGTATTTTTAAGTATTTTGTCATTCTTTTGTTGTCTGATATCCGTAACACAAGTGCTTTAAGCGACTTATCTCGGAGTCCCGACTCAATGTATGAGATGTTGTATTAATTATTTAATTCATTATTATTAATTATGATTAAGATGCTCCTATCATATTAAAGCACCCACTAAACGATTGTTTAAGTTAAGCCACTTCTGCATAGGTTAGTATCTGGATTGGTGACCCTGGTGGTAAATTAAATGTCAGCTATTTGGAAAGTATATTAATCCGTTAGTCACAGCTGTATTAGTAAGATAGGATTTCATAAAGTGAGGATTGAAATTAAAAAAAACTGGTGTTGATGAATGCTTGACAGAAACAGGAAAAAAAGAAGATTTTCGTCTTTTAGAGACAGGTAACGTGCCCTTAACGTAGAATCTACACGCATTTAAGTAAGTCATCATCCCCACCTATCGTAAGTCCACTGCTGGATATAAAACTCCCCAAGAAGGGGGATTTGCCCAAAATTGCCTCACTGCGCAAAGAAAGCGTGTAGCGTAGCAATCGGAGTGCGTAACTTTTACGACGGGAATGTCACTCAGCATTTGAGCTACACTATTTCGGATAGTTAAACCGCCAACTGTCGGTCCCGATACCTCAATCACCTCTTACAACACCTGGCTCATGGGAGGTACTATTCGACTCTGCCGGCACCCCACGGCATTGTTTATTAGTATGGTACTAGCAGAGTGGAATTGTACTTCCCCCTGTACCAGGTGTGGTAAAGGCGACTGAGTTACAGGAACCGCTAGGTGGCAATTACCAATTTAACATATACATGCTTGATATTCAGGGTTCCTCCCTGCAATCTCCAGGGCAGCAGCATTCCCGGGGCTGTAATTATGGGTAAATTCCTCCTTTCTTGGGGGTGACTATATTTAACAGTGGACTCCAAAGGCTGGTATAGTATTAACAATATCCTGTACCCAATACCTTGGAAATGTTGATGTACAAATAATTGTTAGAAAAATAATAACAAGTCTAGAATATATTTCATTTAACAGAATTCTCCACCATATAAAACGTATTCTAAAAACGCAGTAGAATTTTCAGTTTCACATTTACGTGGTTTACAAATACATACCTTTTGTGACTGACATTCGGTGTATTTCAAATTGATTTATGTTTACCTGAAACAGAAGTGGTGAGCTTAAATACATTTACTTTTGCTTTACAAATAAGAGACTTTTTTGCACAAAAAAGCGAGTTTAGCACAATTATTTATTTATTTATTTATGGCCGTTGTCACTTAATGAAATTCTTTGTTAATTTTAATTATTAATTGTAATATTCGTTCTCATCCAATGATTTTTATTGCCTTATTGGATTATATAGAACAATTGTGTGTACATAAACTAGATATTGCAGTTCAGCACGTTATTACGATTATTCTTTGGTTCGCCTGATTCTATTGATATTCCGTCATTTGAACTGTTATTATAATTATGTTTCATTTATTTATCGTATTTATATTGTATATATATATATATATATATTATATAAAATTTTGTATGTCACACACGTATAATAGAATTTTATATACTGAACTCCTCCTAAACGGCTTTTAAAAAATTTAGATTTTGGCTTTTAGATTTTGTATTTGCTTGGCTGGTGGTTTATATTTAAAAATAATGAATGATAACGAATTAAATTATATGATTCGTAAATCTGCCCAGCAGATGGCACTCTAGTAGGTATCTAAGTTATATTTCTATATTATTGGTCTATAATTTTATACTTTGTCTAAGATCCTAATTGCTTCAAATATTTATTTATTTTTATTTATTTAACTGTATTGCACAAAATGTTACAAAATGTACAAATGGCGGACTTAATGCCAGATGGCATTATCTCCCAGTCAACCATTACACAAAACAGAAAAAAAATATATGTATATATATATTGTGGTGCAGGCAATATATATACAAAATAGATGAACGTGGCATACATATTTGTATAAATAAATGCATATGATATAAAAATAATATAAAAATACAATGCAGGACAACGTCTGTTGGGTCTGTTAGTTCGTAGTATACATATTTTTACATAGGTACACCCCAAATTTACTAAATATTTTCATACGTATTTTTCATCCAAATGTTGCCTGAAAGAGGTCGCTCTCTGCTATATGGACGCCCATTTTACTGTCTTAATTTTTAAATGTGTATCAGATTTTCTGTTTGACCGGTGTATAATAAATAGTACTATTATTTATATTGTTTTCATTTCTTCTTACAATACAAACATTAAATGTACTGCAAGCCGCAACTAATAGAAAAAACCCCATTTACTGACCCAAAAAAGAAAGCCCCTAGGATCCATTTCAAACCATTGCATTAACCTCAGAAAATCGAATTCACGATACATCCTTGAACAGAGCGGGATAGATAATAATCTATACGCGCCAGAGCAGGATGCAATCCCACCCTAAGAATAAACCCCGCCCCCTTTCTTACCTCTTAGGGCAATTCTCGAGGGGTAGGCATGAATATAGCAAAGGTTGTATAGGTGAGTTAGGGTGAACGCACTATGCATGGGGTTTGTAATGGGAGTACACGTGTCCCGAATTTCGGTGGGTTATACTTGGTAATAGCCGCAAATAGAAAAGAAAGGGCAATTCAGAAATGCCAGCCGTTGGCATAGTGAAAATAAAGTCAGAATATACAGGCATAAGCTCATACACAGATCATAAAACTTGATACCGAACAAATTGCCTTGTATTCACACTCGCGCGTTTACTAGACGTAACAGAACTACTTTTTAACGGCTTTTCGGTCTGTTGATAACGATTACCGAAAGGTAGCTGAAACAGCATTTGTAAAAGGTAAATTAATTATGCTTTTGAGTCGTTTGTAACCAGTTCTTCTATGATATAAATACCAACTTTATTTGAACTCTAAAATTGCATTAATGAGTTGCAAAATAATTGTCTGTTTTATTGAATATAACAAAAACAATGAAACTATTCCACCCTTGTAATGATTGGTGGAAGATGTGTTTTAACCTTCCTTAAACATATGTCACTAGAGGTATCTCATTGTTATATACAGACGTCTCCGCTTTGGTACCTCGCTCTCACCTTTCTACCGCCAAATAGCAGTGTTCGCATTGCTGTGTTCCGGTTTGAAAGGTGCAAGAGACAGTGAAATGACTGGGTAAAAGTGATATAGTATCTTTAGTTCACGAGGTTAGTGACACGCGTGTGATATCTTTGTGATGACACGAGCGTCTATAGGCAGCGGTCACGTTTCTCAGCAAGCGGACCGCATGCTTGTTTGCCGACTTTATAACATATAAAAAAATGGTTTGTGCGTTATTTGTATTATTTTTGCATTTGTATCATCAACACTAAGTTAAGGTCCTTACAGTCGAAATCTTAAATATACACTTTAGTACTATGTCACAGTAACGCTTACTTTTCGTCGCAATTCTCTTAGACTTTTATTTCATTGCGACAAGGTTCCTAAATGTGAACCAAAAACTCGATCGACTTTTAAAGGTATAACACTGCACAAACAAAGATACAATTTAATTAATATTAAAAGTAATTACTTTCATGCATAAGTTAAGATCTTAAGCCATGTCCGCACATGTCCGTATCATAATCAACCCGGCTAATGTGAGTAGACGCTCGCGTGACGCGTAATTGCGTCTCTCCATCACGCCGATTGAGGGGCGAGAGGGCACATGTCGGTATGGCGGTGGAAGTCGAATTTAAATGGTGTGCGGTTGCAAAAGTTGCGGCCGAAATTTTCGAATTCGCTTTTGTTTGGGAAAAATTGAGTTGGGTCTTCGACGTTCGACATTTACGGTTTCACATTTCGACATTTACTGATATCATATCGTGTATTGTTAACGATAAATGTGGAAATTAAAAAAAAATAACGGCTTTGAGCTTTTTAGATTTTCTATTCCATTGTGGTAAGTTTATATATATTTTATTTTTTATATTTTAGAAAGAGGGAAGATTTATATATTTTTATACCGAAATTGCTGAGCCGATTTAGAAATTATTTCACTGATAGTATGCTCATTCTTCTGAAGTATACATAGACTATACAATATTTTAAAAAATATTTTAAGATCCCCATCAATACTGGAAATATGTAAACGGGATTTGTAATTTTGAACGTTAATAATAAATAAACCTTTTTTTATTATTAACGTTCAATAGTATTAACGTTAATTTATTATGAACCGATTTCAAAAAATCTTATGGTCCAATTCTGTTATAGGATTATATTATTTATAAAAAGTTAAGTTATCAGCGAAGGGGTGGTAGCCGTAGGATATCGGCGGAGTTGAATAGTACCTCCCGCTGTACCAGGTGTCGTTAGAGGCCCGGCGGTATATATCTTCAAAACAGTGTAGCTCAAATACACTGTTTCCTCACATAACATCCCTGTCGCAAAAACTGCGCTCTGCGATTTCAATTATGGACAAAATTCCCCCTTTCTTGAGGAGGTCTTTGCTGAACAAAGACCTTGTGGCCTTCCAATAGCTGTTATTTCATTTGATGTCTAATACCTAATTAACTCTAATAATAATAATACAGAAAATGTTTCAACCCTTTGGTGTGCAAGACGGATATCATTATAAATATATTTCGCTTTTACAAATCTTTAAAAAAAATGTAATTAAAATAATATTATGTCCTACCGTAAAATCCGTAATCTTCATATCTCTTTATTTAAATTAAATTTGTACTTTAAAAATAATATAAATTATGCAAATTAATTTGTATCCTTTACCTATCCAAACATTAATTCTGCCCAGGTACATCCCTAACATTAGGTCTATAAAAACCCATTCGAAATCTATTTAAAAATACATTTGCATAATCAATATTTATCGTTGCAAGTTTAAGCCTTTACATTAAATAGCACACCTTACGTATCTAATTTCATCAGTAATAAAAAGCCATCGAAGAAACCCCCCAGCTGTTATAACTAGGTACATCTTATTAAAATATCATAACTTTAAAGAATTATTGACCATAAAAATTTCTTAAAGTCTAAGGTAATATATCGCTTTTTTTCACACAATTATAGTACACTTTTTATTTAAAAGATCTACATTAGTTTATTACTATTCTATTTGCCGATGATCGCTGCGGTAGACTTTTTAGTCGTTGGACATCCACTGTTCGGCAACGTTGTCTCTACGAGATAACCCTAGCATCAGTCAGGGATGCTGCTACCTATACCTTGCTGCATTCCGATGGATAATCCACGATCAGTTGCGGTACCTCAGTCACATCTGACGACAGCTAATACATACTGTCTTGTAGTTTGAATGGTAAGAGAAGCAATGAGATTACTAAGTAATGTGACATAATATTCTGTTCACAAGGTCAATGACCCACCCGCTCACCACTTTGTTAGCATAGCGTTGAATGTAAATTGCTTAATTTAAAGTAATAACTATGTATAAGATGTTGTTACTATAATTTAAATATATATTTTTTTAATGTATCTATATAAATAACAAACAATCAACATAATGTATGCAAATAGATATCATTTTTTTTATGTATTTATACTTTCTCCATCCAGTATTTGCCTTTATGAAATTGCATTTAGCAATAAGGTTGCCTCTTGTAAAAGGTTAATAATCATTACTATTATTGTCAGCACCTGGTTTATTTGGGATCAAAAAGATCAAATTGGCGAAAAAATATATTTTTATCTAAAGTTTGTACGCAACAAGACAAGCCACTAATAAATATAATAGAAAATAAAATATACTATATAAAAATATCGTTCTAATACATAGATATTAGGTAAATTAACTTATATAAAATTCAAAAAGTAAAAAAGCATTCCTAAATTATGTACATACTATTAAAAGATTTTTTTAAACTAATTTTTAAGGTTTTTAATGTAAGTAAGTCCTTAAAAATTTGTTTTCATTTTTCCATAAATACTACAGGTTTTATGCATAGCAAAATGCAGATTTTTTTTAAATATTTATTAAATAGAAACCGTGTGCCGTAGGGTACCGGTCGAGAAGAATAGTACCTCCCTCTGTACCAGGTATCGTATATCCATCGGAAAAAGCAGCATCCTCGTCGCGAAGTTGTGCTCTGCAATTGCCTGCTCAGCGCGGCAATTATGGGCAAAAATCTCCTTATCTTGGGAAGGTATTTGTTTAACATTGGACTTTCAAGGGTTGATCTGATGAAGATAGAAACGTCCCTTTTTTATTACAACACCAGGTCAATAAACAAACATACAGTCCGTGTGATAGTAAGCGTCACTGTAGCCTGTAGACGACCGTAATATTACAAGGATATCACTAACGCGTTACCAACCTTGTGACGTCACTGCCTCTCTCATCCTTTCAACCGAAACACAGCAATGCGAACACTGCTATTTGGCGGTAGAAATAGGTGAGAATGAAGTACAAATGCAGACGATCTTTGAATTAGGTCTACCTCAAGTAAAATCACCATACAGGTTCAACACCCGCAAAAGCCTCAGATAAGTTGCATGTATTTTAGATTTATATTTTTAATTGATTAAAAGTTCTTCAACACATTATTACACCGCTATTAAATAACTATAATTCTTAGAAAATCTTGTTAAATGTTCCATTTTTACCAGCAAACACCGCATGCTATACATATATATAATTATAGAATATGTAAATATGTGTATGTATTTATCTACTTTAATTTTAACAGTAGTTATTTTTTTAATTACAATTAAAATTAAAGTACCCTCATATATCTTATATAAAAAATATTATCTTAATTATTAAACAAAAGTTAGAATATATAACTCATACGGTTTTGTTATTCATGTCAACTTATTATTTTCTTCCAGACAGGTTCCAACTTGAGTCAGACAGTTTAAAAGCAGGCATTCTTGCAAAAAACACAAAAGCTGGCCATCGGCCACGTATCTATGAGATCACGACCCCTGACCAAATGTATTAGTTGCACGTAACCGTCACGGCCGGTGCGCGCAGCTGGCGGGCCCGGGTTACATTCCCGGTTTGTTGAACTTTATTAGGGGTGGGGTTGATTTCAAAATGGATATTATTTTCATTAAGAATTTTGCGGTTGCCACCTCGTTAAAGTTTCGCCGTGTGTTATTAATTTGTTTCTATGTTTGTTGTTCACTTTAATTCATAATGTTATTTAATATTATTTTTTCTTAAATTGGTTTTTTATATTTTTTATTATTCTAACGTTAATTTTAAGTTATCTAATATTTTCTAACAATTACTCGTTCACTACTTATAATGAGACTACTCTTTTAACGGATTAGATTGATCTTGAAAACGGTGACAAGGTAGCCGACACGTCGGACTAAAAATGAAAAAAGTTAAATAAACTGCTTTTCAAATTCGTTAAAAAATAATTGAAGTCATCTG
Organism: Heortia vitessoides; assembly: GCA_020976665.1. Classification (NCBI taxonomy): domain Eukaryota; kingdom Metazoa; phylum Arthropoda; class Insecta; order Lepidoptera; family Crambidae; genus Heortia; species Heortia vitessoides. The sequence continues at coordinate 1,843,295 of JACJUM010002477.1, read as the reverse complement.
TTATGACAAAGTAATAAACCAAAATAATAGATTCATTATTTTTCTTTAACCGTGAGGTACCGGCAGAGTAAAATAATACCTCCCACTGTACCAGGTGTCGTAAAAGGCGTCTAAGGTACCAGAACCGACAGTAACGGTATATCCATCCGAATCACTATAGTTCAAATGCATAGGGCGGGGAGGGGCAGCAGCCTTCCCAACACTAAATCTCGGCTCTGTGATTGCCAACACGCCTACCCAGCGCGGCAATTAGGGGCAAAATTCCCGCTTTCTGTGGGAGGCCTATGCCCAGCAGTGGACTCCTAATGGCTGATGTGATAAGGATGATTATATACTTTTTAAATTAATTTATATACATGGGATGTGTGCGTGAGTTGTGTAAGGTCGCTGAAGGAGTAGTAATAGGTCGGAGCGTGCGTTTAACGTTCACTAATTACGCTGTTTAAGCTGTTTGATTGGTCACGTCACGATTTTAGGCTGTCCAATTGATATAGTCGGGTATTGGTATTTAGCCTATTTTTATTTTGTGGTCCTGTTAAGGATTTAGATTGAATTGATTGACTGATACTCGATTCTGACCTGGACAAATCTATTACACGCTAGGCAGAGCGTAGCTTCAAGACAGGCATTCTCCCAATACCTGCCTAGTTGCATTTGAGCTACACTGGTACAGGTAAATATAAAGCTATCTGTCTGTTTTAGTACCTCGCCTGTGATGTCACCTGGGAATTATTATTCCGTTCTGCCGCTAGGTCACGGCCATGTGCTAATTATTAATAACACAACAGCTGGTTTTTATAAGAATGTGTAGACTCTATAACGAAGTTGCTTCGCTTCACAGTATGACATCGACATGTTTAATTGTAACCTTATAAAATTTCGAAATGTTATCAATTATTTGCCCGGTTGATAGTAAGTGTCAACAGCCTATATATATATATACCTCGTTATATCACAAGGTTATCAATTGCGCATTGCCAACCTTATGACCTGATTTTTATATAGATATTACAGATATAATGTCACTTTGTTACCAGTAATTTCACTGCCTCTCTCACCCTTTGAATCAGAATACAACAATGCGATACCGCTAATTGGCGGTATAAATAGATGAGAATAGGGTACAGACTCAGTACAAACATAAATATATAGCATTTATTTATCCTGGGCGAGGATCGAGCCTACGACCTTTCGTTTATAAAACAGGAAGTAAGAGCAATACTAAATGCATCATCGGGTCAGTTCAAAACAAAATCCTTAACAGGACTACAAGACAAATTCAGCCCAAATACCCAACACCCGACTATCTCATTTGAACAGCCTAAAATCGTGACGCGGTCAATCAAACAGCTCATAATTAGTGAACTTTGGACGCACGCTCCGACCTATTACTGCCCCATCAACGACCTTACACAACTCACGCATACATCCCATGATTAAAAATCAGCAATCCACGCAATCCATTGACAGGCCTTATCAAACGGACGAACGAAACGCGCGCGCCTGTGTGCGCGCCAACACGGCATCTCGCATGTGTAAACACGCACACATCCACACGGAATAGCGTTTAGTTCGTGCTCCTACCCGTTTCGGCTCTACTATGTGGATACAACGTCAGATTGCGTGCCTCCTGCACGTGGTAGGCTCACGCAAGAATCGTAAGCTTGTGCGTGCAGGCTTCGAAAGTACACGCCAGCCATTCTGTTCTTGTCGAGGCTAGGGCTTGTCATTTGTGAGCGGGTAGGTTAAGTCTATGAGTTGTCTGACACGCATCGTGTATGAGCACGGTGTCGTGCGAGGGAACCTCTTATCTCTAACTGCCGACTTGAGAAATTGAAAGTGATGCACGGACCTACATATGTTTTGTTTGCACGGATGTGTTTTAGGATAGCAACGTAATAATTGAGGCGTGTTCTTGTTTGTGGATTTTGTATGCCAGCAGTGGAAATTGACGGGCCCGATGGTGCAATGGTAGTGGTTAAAATGCGCCAAAGTTCTTGGGTTCGGTCCCCAGCTAGAGCAAATATTTATATGATGAACATTTAGATTTTTTTATATCTTGGTGTTATTTATATATACATTATTATTATATTTGTGATTCCTCTGTTATCTGATATCCGTAACACAAGTGCTTTAAGATACTAAACTAGAAGTCAGGCCAGCGTATGAAATATCGAGTAAATTTATAAATAAAAAAATATTGAACAAGATAATACCTCTATTGGAAAATTATTTGTTATTTTTATTTGTAATTTTATACTAGTTAAGTCGTATTGGTAATAACCGTCAGGTACTGGTACTGTAGTATAGTACCTTCTACTATACCAGGTGTCGTAAGAGGCGATTAAGGTACCAGAATCGATAGATAGCGGTATATTCATCCGAGACAGTGCAGCTCAAATACATGGGGTGTGGATGGGCAGCAACATTCTTATCGCGAATGCTGTGCTCAGAGATTGCCAACACGATTGGCAAAATCTTCCTATATTTGTTGTGGCCTATATCCAGCAGTGGACTCCTAATGCCTGGTACGATGATGAACATTGAAAAATAAACCAAACGAGATAATCGGTCGCACAAAGCTAACTAAAGCGATCAGTAACCCCGAAATTGGTTAAAGTCTATAATAAAGGTACGAATAGCCACGTACCTAATGTTAGCCCGTTCGATTCCCGGGCTGCATTAGCATACCTCATTGTTGGTTGGGAACGGCAATTTTTGGCCTTACGATGTATCAAAGCCTGCTTGTAATAGCCGGTTGTAGGATATTAGCGATTATTTTAGCTGTCTAAGGTTTTGTTCGAGCGTTTACAATGTTCGAATTGTTGTGCATTAATCTGATAAGTACCATGTGGTTGTTTTTTACCAAAAGGAGATGTAAACAGGTGGCTTGCTTGAGATGCATCAGCATCGACAAACGTCGTTCGCTTTTTCTGATTATTCTGTTTACTTGAATGTATTTAGATATTATTATTCAAAATTATTGTTTTATTAGTAACTTAGGTATGATACTTTATTAGGAAATTAAATTTATAACACTCAAACATAGACTTAACTCCGTGATACATAGTTTTTAACGCTCGGATTACAAATAATACTTAAGTCACCCAAACACCTTATATTTCACATGAGGTAGACTTTATACAACGGTCGTTTGTATCCTCACTTTGGTATCTCAATCTCACCTATTTTTACCGCCAAATAGCAGTGTTTGCATTGCTGTCTTCCGGTTTGAAATGTGACAATGGCAGGTAAATAACACAAGTAGGCTCTGGTGATATCCTTGTGATATTACGAGCGTATATAAGCTGCGGTGAAGCCTATCACGCGATCTTTGCTTGTTTGTCGACATGGTATAATATAAAAAAAACATAGATGTAGGTCCTGGGTGAGGTGATGATTCCACGACCCTCGCATAAGATAGGGACTTCACCAAACGCGCCATCGGGCTTGTCATATTGCAACGGATGTACGAGAAATTGCATTTAAAATCTTGTATACATTATATCCACGTATATTGCATGATATAGCAAATAATTTTCCGTATTGATAGTAATGTAAGTTAATTGTTTGCTAGCTTAAACCTGTCAGAACAGCTGTTTAGTATGATGAATAAATAAATACATAACAAATAATTGCTTTAGTAGAATTAAGACAAAATAATAAATAAAGGATTTCGACTCAGAAATATCTGTTTATTCAGGCCGTCTTATATTTATTATAGAAAATAAATTATATCTTCATGTTAAAATAGTATTGAATATGTCAGTTACCATAACCCTGATGGTCACTTATGACCCTACAAAAGAAATAATCCAGTATACATATACTTCAATACACACATTCAATTCGATTTCTTTATTTTCCATTTCAGAATCGAGCGAGATTAAAAATAGATATAATATATTGCTATCAATAATTAATCCCTTCTCACTTCGCTATAATATAAAGGAAACATCTTCGTTTGTTTTTAATGAAAATTTTATTTATTTTTAATGAATAAAAGCGCGCTATTAGTACTAAATCAACAGGCATAAATGTTACCAACATTTGACATTTAAAATTATAGCGCCATATTGAGTACGGGCAAAAATCGATCCAATTTATTGGAAAATTTTCACCGGCACAGCTGAATTGTCGGTCCTAATCCAAGGGGTATACGATTCAAATTTATTTGCAGCCACTCTATCATCCGCGTCACTAGAAAATACAGCATAAGAAATAATTAGGGGTGTGTATAGTCTCATTATTTATATATTTATTTTTATTCCCCTTGTTTATGTTGGCTTTCTGGTCTTAATTTAACGATGACAAGTTTATTAAGTCAGAGAGTCAGCGGAATAACGGGCTAACTGAGAAAATCGTGATTTCCGATGTGATTTTAAGTGCACATTAAAATTTAGATGCACGAAAGGGTGTTAAATATGGCATTCATTTTATGAGATAGTTATCGTTAGATCTATTAATTTTAAGGAAAATCAATGTGCACGGAATTGCAATTAAGATAATGCTGCATGCATATATTGAAGCCCTAGTATTTTTATTTATTTGTGTATTTTTGAACAGTATTTTATTTGTTTATGCTATTTCTTCCGGTTTACTTACTCTGCTTCACGCTTAACTTAAGCATTAATTTAGCGTTTACCGGTTTCACATCAATTAATAACTATCATTATATAAATAAGAATATAAGTCGTCATTATGATCATATTAAAAGTTAGACGTCCACTGTTGGCCCAATTTTGCCTTTATTACTCTTTTGTCATAATCGCAGAGCAAATTTCGCGACGAGGATGCTGCTGACCAGCCACGCCTTTTTACGCTGTTTCATTTGATTTATCGTCATCTGTTGGCTCCAGTACAAGACGACTCTGAAGACTAACTTAATAATCTTACGAAATCATATGTACTCGAATTCTATTTTACATGCTATTGCTTTTCTGTTGAACCTGAAGAGACGATCAGAAATTGTCATTTAAAAAGATACTAATTTCAATTTCTGAGAATATTTTTTCTTAAACAATCAAGTAATTAATTAAAACATATCAGAATAATAAAAACTGGGGATAAGCAGTTTATCCAGCCGGCCATCCTTATTGAAACACGGCTTGCACTGATATATGTCTCAATTATGAGCATGGAATAAGCGCCGCGCAGTGGGGGCCTATATTCAATAACAAGTTAGATTTTATGCCAGCCTAAGATATTTGTATTAATTTTTGGAAATAATCGAATAAATAACCTTTTATTTATTAGCGTGAACCCGCTTTATTTATCGACACGATAAAAGCACCATGAATATTTATTAGATGTCCCGACAATGTATGGGTTTGTTGGTGGAACGCCGACGATGTACTTGTAGTGGGTTGACTCTACGTAGAGTTTTTGGTGAAATAAATTACTTGAGATACATGAAGAAGACCTCATACAAAGGTCGTCTGTATTGACACTTATTTCTACCGACAAATAGCAGTGCTCGCATTGCTGTGTTCCGGTCTGAAGGGTGAGGTTCAGTGAATTTACTAGGTAACGTGGCATAATATCCTCAAATCACAAGATTGTCAATGCGCTAGTGATATCCTTGTGATATTACAAGCGTCTATAGACTGCAGTGACGCTTACTATCTCGGATTGTCTGCACGTTTGTCGACTTGATCAAATAAAATAAAAATACATTTTTCAAGACTGTAAAAGATTGTGTGCGCGATGTGTGTAGAAAAATCAGACATTTTTAAGCTGTCGTATGGATTTTTGTTTTCAAAATGACTTTTGTTTTAACTAATAACTGCAATTATTGTTATTATATTCAGAAAGACCAGTGATTGGTCTCACGATTAAATATGCATAAGTTTGGCCGTGGGGTATTGGCAGCGTATACTAATACCTCCCCTGTACCAGGTGTCGTAAGAAGCGACTAAGGTATCAGAACCGATAGATGGTGGGATATCCACCTAGAACACAAAAGCTTGTCCAACGTGACAATAATGGGCAAAATTCCCCCTTTCTTTAAGGTCTATTTCCGGCAGTGGATATCCAATGGCTGGTATGATAGAGTGTACAGATATAAGTTAAATTATTTTTACTTTTAACTTTTCTATGAACTCACAATAAACTACTTTACTCTATAATAACTTAATTTATTCAAATAAGCGGGCCCGATGGCGCAGATGGTAGTGATCCTGTCTTGTGCACCAGGGGTCGTGGGTTCGATTCCCACCCAGAGCAAATATTTATATGATGATATTTGTATTTGCTCAGGGTGTAAAATATATGTATTTAAGTAGTATATTTGTGTTTCCTCTGTTGTCTGGCATTCGTAACACAAGTGCTTTAAGCGACTTACCACGGAGTCAGGTCAATGTATGAGATGTTGCGGGAATTTATTATTAAAAAAAAAAATTAAAAAAAAAAAAACGTTCAGCATTCATTTAACGTTTGACGTATTGCTTTTGTCAACCACATGGTCAGGAGGTGTGATGGCAGTCTATTAAGTTAAATATTAAAAGACAACATCATAATATAAACTTTAGAAATCCCTACTAATATTATAAATGCGAAAGTAACTCTGTCTGTCTGTCTGTCTGTCTGTCTGTCTGTCTGTTACGCTTTCCCGGTTAAACCTCTCAACCGATTTTGATGAAATCTGGCATAGACAATCTTTAGACCTTAAGAAAGGACATAGGCTATTTTTGAACTCGAAATAAGGGTTGTAAGGGGTTGCAAGGGGGGATGAAAAGTTGTTTGCATGGATCGCTATTTTTAGAGCTAGAAACTTAAAACTTATTTTTCAGGCCATTGATTCGATATAAATAAACGTGACATTCAAAGTTTATATCATTTGAAGTAAATAGGTATGGTACCCAAAAAACTATTCCACGCGGACGAAGTCGCGGGCACAGCTAGTTAATTATAAAACATACCCGTAATTAATATCACCGAAATGTTAATAGCAAAAGTATCAAATTCACCGATCCGCAAACAATCCGCCATCCGTCATAAAGTATCAAGCAACACCACATCTCCATACCGTGTTCCTCGAATATTATAACATGTTTAACTGACCAAGAATCGAATTTTGGACATTAAAACCCACCGTACAAGTAAACCGACACTAAACAGTAGCTTATTTACACTATTTAAACATCAAACAACGATTAAACGAAAACAAGTCCAATTTGGAGCGGCTGATGTGTCAAAATCGCTTGTGTTAATATGGTGTTAGGTTATGACGGAAATTTGATCTTGCCTAAGAAGATTGAAGGTTGAAATTAAGTTGTTAGCTGTAAAGCCGAGGTGTAGATGGTGTCCGCTTACTAAATTCAGGCGGTTTCCATGCCATTTAACATTTAACATCTGTACGTCAAATCGTGTTAAGCCTTTTTGGTTGAAGAACGAAGTATGTGATTTCGCAGACCTTTTGACTTGGTCTTTTGTGAGTTTTAATGCTTCTAACTGGTTAATTAGTCAATTGAGTGAAGTTTGTTTTATCTTCTTCATCATCATCATACCAGCTATTGGAAGTCTACTGCTGGACATAAGCCTTTCCAAGAAAGGAAGCTTTTTGTCCGTAATTTCCGTGCTGGGCAAGCGTGTTGGCAATTGCAGATCGAAACTATCGCGACGGGAATGCTGCTGCCCATTCTCACCCTGTGCATTTGAACTGCACTGTTTTGGATGGGTATACCGCCATCTGTCGGTTCTGGCACCTTAGTCGCCTCTAACGACACCTGGTGCAGTAGGAGGTACTATTCTATTCTGCCGGTACATCACGGCTTCTTCTTCTTGCGTAGACATTATTTTATTTAACCAGTTGATCTCGTTACCATGGGAAAACTGGAATGGAATTTATCTATTAGCATAAAAATTTAAGGCAATTATATTTTTAAAAGGTTGTGACAACAAACAATAAAAATTTATTATTTTTATTCAGTAGTTGTAGAGTTATTCGCGTACATACATTATGGTGATTTATTTTTATTTAAATAATCGTATAATGTAATATAAATTATAATGTCCTTTATGACAAATTTCAATCTGCAAAAGATAAAAAGAAAAGAGGAACAGACGGTCAGATATACCTTCGCGTTTAAAACATTTGTATGAACTAGGTTTAGGTAGGTAGGTCTTAGATATACTATATAAACGAGTCCCTGTTTTCCTTTGTCACAGCATCAATTACTGCAGTACTTACGTAAGAAAAAAATTCGAGTGAAAAACAAGAAACTTGACGACCACAAACTTTTCTAAAGTAATCTTATGACGTGTAACATAACTGTCACTGGTTTGACAGTTGGCGCGAACGTCAAAAGTGCGTATTATAAATAGTTTGAAATGTTTGCATTCTGCTCAAAAATTTGTGGTTTTATTAATTATACCAATTCGTATTCAATATTCATAGTTATGACCGAATAGATACGTGAAATTTGATAATAGTTCAAAAGTTAATTTCAAATCATTAATTTTTTTAAGTAGTTGTTGGATACAACATTAAAACAAAGCCATAATGTTGCATAAATCAATTCAATATACCTCAAAATAAATTTCAAATTCATATTTCGTAAGCAATCTATACTATTATTATAAAGCTGAAGAGTTTGTTTGATTGTTTGTTTAAACGAGCTAACATGAAGAACCACTGGTCCAATTTGAAAATTTTTTTCAGTGTTGGATAGTTAATTTATAAAGGCAAATTGTAAGCTATATAATATCACGCTAAGATCATAGCGTAGCAAAATTGATACTTCGTTTATTTAACAAGTTATCGCGGGTAACATCGCACGGCGTTGGCGTTGCTGGTCAATAAATATATTGCTTGGCTTATATGTCCCTATTTGTATTTATTTGCATCCAATTTACTTAAGATCCCTTCGCCTCTGATTGTGCATGTACATAATACTATTGTGTTTATATATGGCCACGTTTAAAGTTGTGGAAAGCAAAGCAGGTAGCTTGTTTATTGTCGGTTATTTCATCGTACGTCACACTAGCCGCGTACTTGTATTGAGGAACAACGAAATCCATAGACGCGTCTCTGGTTATCGGCAGTTAATATTTTTTTAATATAACAGTAATTTAATATAACAAATCGAATTCTAACGAATAGTTATATTTATTTGCTGTTAAATATATATTTTGGTCAATTTAATTCTATCAATTTTAATAAGACCAGATCGGCAATAAGCATACAGGCCGCGTGATAAGGTCACTGCAGCCTATAGACGCTTTGATATAACAAGGATATCACTAACCGGTACTAACTGAGGAACCGGCAGAGTAGAATAGTATCTCCCCCTGTACCAGCTGTTGTAATAGGTGACTAAGGTACGCGGTATATCCATGCAAAAACGTCAGCTCAAATATACAGGACAGGGGAGGGCAGCAGCTTTCCCGTAGCGAAAGCTGCGCTCTGCCAACACGCTTGCCCAGTGCGGCAATTATGGGCAACATATTGCCTTTCTTGGGGAGGCATATGTCCAACGGTGGACTTTTAATGGCTGGTATGAAAATCACTAACCAACATGAGTTAGACCTCCTTGTCAACCAACCTTGTGACTTGAGGATGTAAAGTCACATTACCTAGTAAATTCATTGCCTTTCTCACCATTCACACTGGTACACATCAATGCGAAATAGGTGAGAGTGAGATACCAATGCAGGCAACCGTTTGTATGAGGTCTACCTTATGTACCTAACAAAAAAATTATGTCAGGATTGATGTAAAAGGAAATCAATAGTTTTTGCTTACGCAGGTGCAATATACGTTACATAAGTCCAACCCTCGTGTATGAAGCGATTAATGTAGCAGTATGTAAAGTAGAAGCGAAAAATGCAGAAAGCAAGAAATGAAGGTTTGTTTCGATAAAAGCAAATAGGAATTATAATATTTAATAGAAACAAAATAAACTTGTTTCATGTTTCGCGCCGGAATTCCGAACAAGTTATTTTTATCTAGTAAATATTGTCTTAAATATAATTCCGCATTTTTCTATATAAATTAAAATTTAAATAAGAATCAGTAATTTTTGCATACACCTATAAGAAAAATAGGTTAGCTTATATGTAAGCTATTAATATAATTTTAGACGAATTAATATGTAATACATAGCAACCCTCTCCACTCCTCCCTTATTCTAAAATCCGGAGATAAGAAGGCGTCGGGATATCTCAACACTTATCCAATTAACTCACCCGACCGCGGCGTAGACTGTAATGACTCCGACTTATTTATAAAGCTGCCTATTGGTATTTCATCTGACAATTAATGACTCTTATTGTTTGTTGGACTCGTATTGTTTGCGGTGTCGATTAAAATGGTTCATGTTCTCATTGGAAACTATATACGTTTGTTAGACTTTGCTACTTCAAAATGCGCAGATATAACTTTATGGCTTAATTTCATTCTAGCACTTAAATTACGTAGACCATCCCCTGCTGTACGTACGCTTCTTCAAGAACCTTCAAGGTACCGGCGTAGTAGAATAGAACGTCCCACTGCACCAGATATCGTTAGAGGCGACTAAGGTACCAGAACCGACAAATGACGATATATCCATCCGAAACAGAGCAGCTTAAAATGCATAGGCCGGAGATGGGCAGCAGCATCCCCGTCGCGATAGCTAAGCAATTGCCAAATGCGCTTGCCCAGCGCGGCAATTATGGGCAAAAACCCTTCATGCTTGGAGTGGCTTATGTCCAGTAGTAGACTTTCAATAGCTGGTATGATGATGATGATGACCGCGCTAAGCCAGCGTGGTGGCAATCGCAGAGTATAGTTTTGCGACGGGAATGCTTCTGCTCATTCTCACTGTATTGCATTTGAGCTACACTGTCTGTTTCGGAACCTCAGTCTCCCCTTACGACACCTGATACTGGAAGAGGTTTTATTCTCTTCTGCCTTACAGTAGGATATCTGCTGGAAAAGTTGGTATTTTCTAGCGCAAAACCGTCATCATAATCACAGCAGTTGTAGAACGTCTTGCTGGACTTGGCCTCAATAAGAAAGGCGGAAATTTGCTCATCAATGCGTCACTGGCAATCTGCTGTCCATTTCCAGTCTATTGGATTTGAGCAACGCTGTTTCACTCGCCTTTTAAGGCGACTGAAACAGCGTTTTAAATAACGGGAGTTACTATACTACTCATTTACTACATAGCGAAGAACACTAAGTAATTTTTTATGAAATAAAAATACATTTAATAAAATGTACAGCGACAATTTTCTTTTGAAAATCCCGTTGAAGCTGCTTTAGAGAAAAGCAGCAGCAAGAACAGTCTGATAAACATTTTATAGATATTTGCATTATACCCTTTATAAGTTGATATTATTTTTTAGAATTACTTGCCGATTGGTACTTTTGTATATAGCAAAGATTAATTTCATTTAAGTAAAAAGAATTATATTGAAAATAAAATATAATATTATTGTAAACAAAGTCCCTTTTGATACCTGTTGAAATTTTTGATACCAGTTTGCAACAACATTAATTATTATTTATTAAGGTTTTTTTGTTTTTAATCTAGGTTGACCAATAAGCATAAAGTCCTCGTGATAGTAAGCGTAACCGCAGGCTAAAGACGTTTTTAATATCTCTAGGATATCACTAGCGCGTAGCCAACCTTCTGACTTAAAGATGAATAAAGTCACATTACCTAGTAATACAGCAATGTAAACACTGCTATTTGGCGGTAGAAATAGGTGCGAGTGAGATACCAATGCAGACGATTTCTGAAGTATCATCATCATCCTACCAGTCATTAAAAGTTCACTGTTGGACATAGGCCTCTCCAAGAAAGGGGGTATGTTGCCCATAATTGCCGCGCTGGACTAGTGTTGGCAATCGCAAAGCGCAGCTTTCGCGACAAGGAAATTGCTGGCCATCGCATTTGAGCTAACTTTTATGCATGTATATACCGCCATCTGTCATGTCATTTTTATTTTAAAATTTATCATTCGATATAAGTTAATAAGTGCAATCTTCATATTCGTAAAACTCTGTGTTAGACAGTTTCGGTAGAAATGACTATAGAAATTTAAATACCACAAACATAACTTCTCTCAGTAAAATCTTGGATAATTAGATTTCATTAGAGCAATACTTATCCTTCGCAACTGAAGGCAAAGACCTTTAACTGACTAACAAAAACTACGAGCGATTTGCAATTGAATCAGGGTTCTGAGAACGCGGTCTCTTTGACCAATCTACGGTTCGGGAAACCGACGGTGATAGGGTTAATGCGAAATGAGAATTATTCTATCAAGTGGCGCATTGCTTAGATTTCGGGATAAATTTGTTCCAATTCACCTAACTAATTATGACTGAAGTTTTGTCAGGATGGATGGTTTTTTTTTTGTATTCTTCGGCAATGCTAATGATAAAGTTGGATACAATTCATCGTAGATGCCGTCAATTATGAATAAGATATGATTTCGCACTGACCCGCACAGCTTATTCAATAAAAATGTAAAGTAATTTTTCTAATTTTCTGTTTTTTTGTTTTTCTGATGTAATTTTTTTTGATTTTTAGACAAAATTTTATTTTTATATTTTGCAGTTACTTTGAAGTACATAACTCATGATGTATTTATTCTCCAGCATTGTTTTTAATAATGCTGCTTACAAGTTCGCTCACTGGAAAATGTGGGGATTAGTACACAACTGATGCGCAAGCGATTTCATTCCGTATATGGTTTATGAGTAGTTGGGTTTTTTAAATTCCAGCCCATGACCATGTTGATGAAGACTTCATCTTTGTGGTTTCTTAACAATATATTGGAAATATTTAGAATACTATTTACTGCTTCGCTGTTTGACACCAATTCAATTATCATCATCATCATACCAGCCATTGGAAGTCTACTGCTGGACGCAGACCTCCCAAAAAAGGGGGAATTTTACTCATAATTGTTGCGCTGGGCAAGCGAGTTGGCAATTGCAGAGCGCAGCATTCGCAACGAGGATACTGCTGCACATCCCGCCCTATGCATTTGAGCTGCACGGTTCTGGATGGATATACCGCCATCTGTCGGTTCCGGTACCTTAGTCGCCTTCTCTTGCCGCTCCGCGTGACTAAGGTACCATAATCGAGAGATGGCGGTGTATCCATCCGAAACTGTGTTGCTTACATGCATAGGAAGGGAAGGGGACGAGAAGGTAATATTAATTTAGGAAACAATCCTAAAGACATGAAGTGAAGTTTCGGAGAAAGACAAAGTCTTAGATTGCTACCAAATGATCGATTTTACCTATATTAAAACACCATAAAACATGAAAATAATACGAATGATTGAAAACAGTATCCATGGGGAGTACAATGCTCGCAATCTCCTTGCGCGACTGAATCAGGAGGACCCGAAATAATCAAGGTTACCGACAGCTCAGTAGATTCGCAAGTTAAATTGCTAACGGGCAGGGAACATTGCACGTATTCCGGCTTAAAGTGTGAGAGAGGCAGCGAAATTAATGGGTAATGTGACATATTATCTTCAAGTCACATGGTTGGTAACGCGCTAGTGATATCCTTGTGATAGTGCAACGTTTATATGCTGTCGCCTGACCGTATGCTTCCTTCCAAACTAAATCTAAAAAATGCTGTTCGCTTCCCGAAGCTACGCCGGGATCCCTTGTGTATGTAGCTAGAATATTATAGTCAGAATAGACTGTTATAAATTATTATGTTTATGAGTTATTTAGAAACGATGGAGTAATTGCTAGAGATTATACTAATAATTGTAGACTTGTAATAAACGACTCGTAGTAACCTACGACTTGTGACATCGATCGTGTTAAATAAGTATGTCTTTTATTTATTAAAATCTTCTTCTTAATTTTATGTTCTTAAAATTTTATACTGATCCCTTATTTTACCCTAGTGGAGTTCGTATCAAAATTATAATCGGAGATCAGACACTAAACAAAAAATGTATTAAATTGATTTATCTTAAAACTTCGCCGCAGGATTAAAAGACTACCACTAGGTGATGAAAGAAGTGACTAAGCGAAACCGACAGACAGCGGTATACCCTTTTAACGTAAGTTGGGCGGGAATGGGACGCCCTATGTCTGCCACTACTCCTGCCCAGCTGGGCAATTTTTGGTTTAAATAGATTAGTCCAATTGTGGAAAGCCTACCTCTGATATATTGATAATGTTATATATTGCATATATATTAAGTAAACTAATATTATAAAGAGGAAAGATTATATTTTTTGTTTGTTTATTATTTTTTGAAAATTAAATCTTTGTATTAAGTCTTCCTCTAGTAACAGAATATACGATAGTTACTAATATAGTCAAAGTAATTTTATATAAAGAGGTACATAATTACAAATAAAATAAGCTATATTTTATCCTGTATTCTTACCGGGATGAACTCAGTGAACCGCCTGGTATTGATATTATTATAAGAAATCAATTAAATATAGTCAATAACTTTTATAAACATATATTAATGAGCAAATTTGCATTGATAGTCTCTACCGACCCTTGTGAGAAGTAGGTGCATCCCTATAAAACATACCTAGTTAACTGATATCACTACCATTTTATTAAATAAATTCACTTTATTTAAGGAACAAGCTAATTTGATAGACATTTTTTCTTACCTTTATATTATGTTTATCATAAAAAAAATATTGCGGCTATAAATTGAGATGTAAACAATCGTATCTCTCAAGTTGGACCAAACTATACACAGTCATCAAACATTTATTAAAATCGGACAAACAACGTGAGAAGAAAATTTATATAGGAATATAAATAACAAATGTTTGCAATTATATTTATAAATAAGTTTGCTCTGAAATTTTAGACCATTCCGAAGTCTGTATTACAGAATGTATACTAATACAGTAGTTAATGAATAAATGAATATTATAAATTATATATTAATATAGCAAAAGTAAATGGAAGGGTTGGTATAGGACGACCGAGGCAAACATGTCTTAACCAGGTAGAAGAGGTATTAAAGAAAGGCCACGTCAGAAGTACCAAGAATAAACGAACGTGTATGAAAGGACTAATGCGAGTAAGAGAAGCGAGAGAGGTATGCCAAGATCGTAACAATTGGAGATCCATAGTCTCTTCTTACCCTGGTGAGACACAGGCATGATATATGTAAAATTATATAGTTTTGTGATTTGTACCATCAGTTTGTTTTATCACTATCACGCGAAAAGGATTACAAGTATTATTTGTTCCTTGTGAAAAAAATGCTTTACATACAAATCTATCATTTTCATTGCACAAAAACCAATAAAACAACAAAACGCCACGTTCAGAAATGTTACTTTTTCATAATTGAGTCTTATTATGGCACATCAAACAAATGTTATGGAATTCGTTCCACGAAAAATACAGAAGTACGGTCAGCATAGAAATTACTACGCATTATATCTCCCAGCGTAATCTCGTCAATTATACGTAATTATGTCCAAATGTTTTTTCGAAACTAAAGCTATTATGTGCTTTCAAATTCAGTTCTAAGCGTTAATATTTTTCTGGAAATTTCGGCTTGTTCAATTGTTTCTGATTGCTGTGAAAGAGTTTTCGTGCTCGAATTTTGTTATTATTATTTTTTTAATATTACACGGATTACGTTGAGCGTGATGGCAGTTGCTTTATAGCTAATGTAATGATAAATAATGATGTGGCACTAGCGGGGCCGATATGAGGTATACAAAATAATAATTACATAATAACATTGCACATACTTTTAAAATTAAAAAAGAAAAATGTAATAAAATCCATAAATATACACTTAGCAAATTTGCCGGTGAAAATACTACGTTCTAGAGTCGAAATACTCATAACGATAGATCATACCTAGACATAGATCCTTCACACCATTCTTAAATATTGACAAAGACCGTGCGCATCGGATTTTTAGGGTAAGTGCATAATCTTTTTTTTCTTATTGTTTTCTTTGCCTATGTTACTGAATAAAGATATATGAATTATTTGAATCGGCCGAGCAGATTTTGAATTAAATTGTGCAGAACCTAGTTCCCGGTATAAAAAATCTAAACCTGAAAATATGTCGTGATATGAAATAAAGTTATTGATCTCGGATGGAAAGCAAAATGTTTTATTAGTTGTTGTATATAACATATATATAGTATATTATAAATCGATTTATCGATGTTTTCAGGATTTGGGTGGTCCTCGATGGCACATTTAAGTCAAAGATCTTGGGCTCGATCCTCACCCAGGGAAAACATTTATATGTTAAAAATTTATGTTCTTTCTGTGTCTAATAATCGTAACATTAGCTTTAAGCTAATTAAAATAAATAAATAGATAAATTTCCACAACGTCTCATACATTGTCCTGACTCCGTGGTAAGTCGCTTAGAGCACTTGTGTTTCACAGAGGAATCATAAAATAGTATACTACTTAAATATATATATTTAACATCCAGACACAGAACAAACACAAATATCCTCAAACAAGTATTTGCTCTGGGTGGAATCGAACCCACGACCCCTGGCGCATTAGATGGGATCACTACCATCTGCGCCCCCGGGCCCGTTAAATGATATATGATATATTGTGCAAGTCATTCAAATTATATATTTATGTTCTGGTATCCTTTATATGCCTATATACATCCACTTTATATTCTAAAATATGATATTAACAAGCGTATTCTTATTGTATAGTAAATTGAAAAAACTTTGAGCTACATCCACAAATAATAATTAATTATATATTTTCAGAGATTCTTGATGGATCAAATTAGCAGGTTAAACTCTTTTGCTTGCAGACCGTACATACATATTAAGACCAATACACCCGCTCCTCCGGCAGTGTTTAAATGGCTTATCATTATGTAATTACTATCATTGTCTACATACACACACACACACACACACACATGCAAGAGGACATAGAAACAGACGGGCTGTCAGTCTTCATTATAGTTCTGGCTGTATTTCATTTTCGACTGGATTGCGCTATGATCAAGAATAGTACAATGTTTGTATATGTACGCATACATACATATTTTATCTAATCTTAGACTATATCCGCGTTGATATCATCGTGTCCTGCTGGATCTCTATTTTCCTGTAACAAAATTTATCTTCTTTCCTAAACTTGAAGCTATTCACTTACCGAATTTTATTTAGATTTGTTAAGCCGTTTAGTCGTGAATCGGTTACAAACAGACGTATATACTTTTATATTTATATTAGTTATTATGGATACAAAAAAGTAATATAAATACAACAATCAGTACATACTGCAAAAATATATTGAGGAGTAGTGTGCTGTGCGGCATCGGCAGAGTAGAATAGCACTTCCCTCTGTACCAGGTGTCGTAGGAGGCAACTAAGGTACCAGAACCGAGAGGTGGCGGTATATCCATTCGAAACAGTGCAGCTCAAATGCACAGGATGGGATCCGCAGCAGCATCCCCGTCGTAGCTACGCTCTGCGACTACCAAAACGCTTGCCCAGTGCGGTAATTATGGGCAAAATTCCTCCTTTCTTGGGAAAGCCTAAGTCCAGCAGTGGACTTTCAATAGCCGATATGATGATTTTAACATAGTATCCATCTCAGGAGGCGCTGGAATTTTAGTCTTTCTTCTTCTTCTAGCATTTATCATCATCATCATCAAAGCAGTCGATGAACATGCTGGACTCAGGCGTCCCCAAGAAGGGGGAGGTAGACCGCATACAAAGATCGTCTGCATTGGTACCTCACTCTCATCTATTTCTACCGCTAAATAGCATTGCTGTGTTCCGGTTTGAAGGGTTAAAGAGACAGTGTAATTACTGGTTAATATGATACATCTTCAAGTCACAAGGTTGGCAATGCGTTGACACTATAGGTGCGGTGACACTATCACGCGGACTGTATGCTTGTCTGTCGACCTGGTCTAATAAAAAAAAATTATATCACTTAATTGCCGCGCTTAATAGGCGTTGTGGCTATCACTAAAAAAACCCCACCCTCTTGAGCGTATTAGAGGTATTTCTAGTGTATATACCGCTATCTATCGGTTCCGGTACCTTAGTCACACACACGACATTTGAGATAGTGGTAGGCACCTCAAACATAAAATGTAAAAAATTAGATAAACCGCGTTTTAATGCCGTTAAAAGAGTAGTTTTGTCATAAGTAGTAAACGCGTAATGATTTGAAAATATTACAGCATTAGCCTCGTCGTAAGTGTCAAAAAAATAAATAGAGAAATAATACATATTTGCGTGGAAATGTCGATTATAATATAGCTTGAAACTAACGTCTCTGTTCATATCTTATAAAACCTGTGGGGACGAGTGAGGAGTGGCACAGGGACATTAATGAGAGACCTCAACTACCTTTCCAGTGACGATAGAATTGATGTCTGAGAACAGACAGCAACTTTGGGTTCGTCAGGATAAAAATTATATCTATCAAAATGTGATAAATACAGACAATAGCAAAATCTTTTCATGCAAGAGCGTGTGAGGAGAGCAAATGCACTAGAAATTTTATATATACTCCCTTTTATAAATAATTTATAATATCTACATCAACTAAAAACGAACATAACGTCATTTGACGGGTCCTGGGCAGATGGTGAGTGGCTTCGATACCCAACCAGGACAATTATTTATATGATGATATTTGTGTTTTTTCTGTGTCTGGTTGTGTACTATATGTATTAAAGTATTTTTGTGATTTCTCTTTTTGTATAATAGCCCTAACACAACCGCTTTAAGTGATTTACCTCGGACGAGTTAATTAAATTATAAATATAAACAATTAAATTAACCTTGGAAATGCCATAAATATATATTTTTCAGTTACAAACAGATGACTTTAAAACTCTTTTTTATTATTTTATCATACTAAATAATAATCTTATATATATACATAACTAATACATATTATTTATTATGCTAAAAAAATTATGCATATGGAATGCATAATTTTTTTTTTTAGAAATAGATATATCTGACCCAAAGGTCCCCAAAATGCTTGCAGTATTTTCACGCTGCACAGCAAGCGAGATCCTCTGCATCAGAAAAGCCCTGGAGCGGTAGTCCAAACTCCAAACTCCGGTCCACCAAACACCCATATAATGCCATATCACTTGCCCGTCACAAAACAAATAAACACAATTTAACAATTTATAATAATGATGCCATAAAATAAAAGGGACACGGGGAAAATTAGCGAAACGTAAAATGTATCTTTGGCATTTAAAATGGCAGGTGCAGATAATTATTATTAAAAATAATATTGGTGCCGTGTGTGGTCCCATTCTGTCCCATGACAACTGTCCATGCGCCTGCGCCGCGCCTTAATGATAAAATTAGTGTTAAAACTGCATAATGCTGTTTAATAGCTGGAATAATTTATTTATAAGACATTTTGTGTGTGATAGTTAAATTGAATATATTACGCAGATAAATTCGATACGCATTTTTATGTGTATTTAATTTTATTTTGCATTTATTATGGACATAGATTATTAATGAGGTTTTAAGTCTGGCTTTTTATTGGTATCAAGCTAATTAGTCATATATACATTGTAGGTATATAATTAACAAACCCGACTCCATGATAAATAGCTTAAAGCCTTCATATATAATTATAACACCCAGACACAGAACAAACACAAATGTTAATCACATGTTTGCCCTGGCTGGGGATCGAACGCGTGCACTTAAGATATGGGTACTAGCGAATCCGCAATTAAAAGGCTTACAGTAATAAATTCCCACAATATCTCATTATTGTCCTAACTCCATTGTAAGTCGCTTAAAGCACTTGTGTTTCGGACGCCAGATAACAGAGGAATCACAAATATATTACTTAAATACATATATTTAACACACAGATATAGAACAAATACAAGTATCATCATATATAAATATTTTTTATGAGTGTGAATCGAACTCATGACCCTTGGTGCACAAAATAAGGTCACTAGCATCTGCGCCAACGGCCCGGTCAAATGATGCATACATTTTCATTATCTAAATCTTAGCACTGTAATTATCGAATAAATCATATACACAAGAGATAAGAAGTGATTGGCCGTGAGATCCCGGCAGAGTAAAATAGTACCTCCCCCTGCACCTGGACGTAAGAGGTGACTAAGGAACCAGAACCGACAGGTGGCGGTAAATCCATCCGACAAAATGCAGCTCAAAAGCAGAGAGCAGGAATCGGCTGCAGCATACCCATCGCGAAAACTGTTCTTTCAATTACTATCATGCTTGCCCAGCGCAGCAATTGTGGGCATAATTCCCCCTTTCCTTTGTCCAGCAGTGGACTTCTAATGTCTGTAATGATGATAGTGAATTAAAGGTATGAATATACAGCAACTAATCTATCTAAGTATAATATATAGTAGGCTTTATAGAGATAAAAAGTTTGCGGAAGGTTGTACCTTCCGCAAACTTTTTATCCAGTATAAATAATATATGATTTGACGAAATCGATGACGAAAATCCTAGTGTCCCTTTCTTAAGCGGCAGAGGTCATGCATTCAATCCCCACCCAATACAAATATTTGTATAATGTAATTTTGTGTTTGTTCTGTATCTGCGTGTTAAATATGTAATTAAGTATTATGTTTGTGATTCGTCTGTAGTCAGATGTCAGAAGTCTGGTCACTGTATACATGTTGTAAGTTAATTAATTTAGTTATTTTATGGCGTAGACCCTAGAGTCCCTTTCCTAAGTGCCAAAGGTCATTCGTCCCCCCCCCCCCAATACAAACATTTATGTATATGATATCATTTTGAGTTTGTTTTGTGTCTGCGTGTTAAATATGTATTTGAGTATTATATTTGTGATTCCTCTGAAGTACGATGTCCGTATTACGACTGCTTTAAATGACTTATCTCGTAGTCAGATCAATGTATAAATATTATGAGTTTAATAAATTATTTATTTTATACAAGTTCTATTTGTGATATTTATATCTATATAGAAGTACTATCGACATGTACAGATACATTGGCGGTGTACTCGCGCTGTAAACAACATATTCCTTGCAATTATTCGTTTTTTATCACCAGTCCAGTGATGCATCCATTATAAGTGTACAACCACTATTTTCTGACCTCTCATTTACGCGGACGCTCCTACAAATTGCGCCGGCCGTGTGATGCAAAAGCTTCAAGTTACACTGGACGTTGTAGGTGGCTATTTTTAAAGCAAACTACAGTTATTCATCTTATTATGTCTACTTAGATACAAAACACAAGTGGAGTGAACGTAAAATGAGTATGGAATTGATAAATCACTTGGTCTATCTACAATTTACGGGGTTGCGGGTTGATAAGAATTATTTTAACAATTCTTTACCTCGATAATTGATATTGACTAGCGATGGGCCTTGTTAATCTATATTAATATTATAAAGCTGAAGAATTTATTTGTTTGTTTAAACGCGCTTATCTCAGGAACCGCTGGTCCGATTTGAAAAATTATTTCAGTGTTGGATAGTCCATATATCGAGGGAGGTTAAAGGCTATATAATGTCTTAAAAATAGAGTTCTGATTTAAATAAATAATCCTGAAGTTCACTGCAGCCCCTAAAGTCACTATTCCACGCGGACGAAATCGCAAGCACTGCCTTTTATTAATATATGTGATCTTTTAAAGTTATAGGCATCTTTTACTTAATATTTCAAAAATATTGTTAGATACGCGAAGTACTCTATCATTATATATCATAGTTTCGTATCACGTTTTTTGTCCTAGTAAGTAAGTAGAACTTTTAGTCTATAAACACCTATTTAAAAAAATCGGCTAATTGTGTACAATTTGATCCAACTTGAGAGATAGCATGGTTTATATCTCAATTTATAGTTGCAATATATTTTTTTCATTATATACATATATAGTGAAACTATAAGTAATCATATAAAAAAATTACATATACCTATATGTAATTTTTTCACATATAGGTATATGTAATTATGATGATATATACCTATAAAAATTATATATACCTATCTTTTGCGGAGGTTTGTGAATTTTTTTAAAATTTTATATTTTGTTATGCATAAAAAGAGGTAAAAATGTATTCAGCATTTCTGAATAGATTCGGCAATCATCCAATCTGATGTCTGTGTGATGGATCTACCAATGGTGGGAATCCAAAATGGCTGTAAAAACACGACAAATATATTTCACAAACAAAAAGTTATGACAATGACTGATTGTTATGCGCTATCGAAAAATCATTACCTGCATAAATCCTCATTTCAAAAATTAGTTCCATCACATAATAAATATCATTAGAACAATCTAATGTTATTTTATCAATTTCATTCATTTGCTTTCTAATTTTCACCTTCAGCTTTTTTGTTTTATCACACGACCTTTATTTCTAGCGGGTTAGAGTTGAAATTGGCATGAATTACCGGAACCGTTTAAAAACAGAATACACTAACAAACATTAATCATACGATACCAAATTGTTTCAGATCAGTGCGCACACTCAATCGAATCTAGTCTCTAATACAATATGGTAGGTTTTCGTATGCACCGTTGGAAGATCTAGGCACCGCGCACAGTGGTAAGAAAAAGATTGACATATAAATACATAAGTGGAAGAGAAAGGCTTGGAAGATATTTTTGATTAAAATTGGAAAATAATTGTGTCTCCCACGAGGTTGGTGCTTATAATGGGCCGTTTTTTTACCTTTTAAGGTTTAGTCGTGGTTCGGTTGCTGTCAAACCGGTTGTTTCCGGTTTTTTCGCCGTTCATCCGATAGGTATCTTTTCTAGCTACCAATACGTAATGCGAGAAAGAATTGAAGCTAGATAAGTCGCTTACATTTAGTATTATATTAGACAAAAATGATATATAATCTGTAATTGATAAATATCATCATCATTATTTTATTTTCTGTTGGTAATTCCAAATTAATAGCCTTTACTTTTTTTATTGGACCAGGTCGACATTTGAGCATACAGTCCGCGTGATGGTTAGCGTCACTGCAGCCTATAGACGCTCGCAATAACACAAGGGTATCACTAACGCGTTTCCAACCTTGTGACTTGAGGATATTATGCCACATTACCCAGTGAATTCATTGCCTCTGGCACAATTCAGACCGGAACACTGCTATTTGGCGGTAGAAATAGGTTAGAAACTGGTACCAATGCAGATGACTTTTGTATGTGCTTATGTACTCATGAGGTATCATATACTCATTTTCCTAAATACATAAGAAAGTATATAATAAATTCTCATAACCTCCCTTACATTGACATGACTTCGTGGTAAGTCGCTTAAAGCACTTGTGTTATGGACGCCAGACAACAGAGGATTCCCAAATATACTACTTAAATACATAC
This sequence comes from Heortia vitessoides, assembly GCA_020976665.1. Taxonomy (NCBI): domain Eukaryota; kingdom Metazoa; phylum Arthropoda; class Insecta; order Lepidoptera; family Crambidae; genus Heortia; species Heortia vitessoides. Next base: position 1,819,984 of record JACJUM010002477.1, on the reverse strand, counting down.
ATTTAACACCCAGACGCAAAACAAACACAAATATAATCATATAAATATTTGCTCTGGGTGGGATACGAACCCACGGCCCGTGGCGAATTAGATAAGATCACTTCCATCTGCGCCATCGGGCCCGTCAAACAGTACCTATTTATATAGAAGAAAGAATTTCAAAATGTTTGTCTGTCTGTTTGTTCTGACTAATAAATATAGCTGGTGCTTATAAAGAGTAACGTAGATTACTTTTAGCTTTTGTTATTCTCTCTTTACTATTTATTGAGGAACTAGCTGTGCCCGCGACTTCGTCCGCGTGGAATAGTTTATTTGGGTACCATACCTCTTTACCTTAACTTATATAAACTTTGAATGTCATGTTTATTTATACCGAATCAATGGCTTGAAAAATTAGTCAAGTTTCTAGCTCCAAAAATAGCGATACTTCCATACAAATTTTCATCCCCCCTTTCAACCCATCACAACCATTTTTTCGAATTAAAAAATAGCCTTTGTCCTTTTTTAGGGTCCAAAGATTTTCTGTACCAAATTTTATCAAAATGGGTAAGGGTATCAAAATAGAGGTTTAAGCGGGAAAGCGTAACAGACAGACAGGCAGACAGAGTTACTTTCGCATTTATAATATTAAGTAGGGATTTCAAATCTTTGTTAGAACATTTTTAGTTCGATTTAATTTGCTAAGTATCGTATTAAACGTTAATTCAGTATAATAAGAGAATAAAAAATATAAGAGTTTCCGTTAGGTTTCTGTCTACGAATTCATCATCATCATCATATCAGACAGGCAGAGTAGAATAGTAACTCCCTCTGCACCAGGTGTGGGAAGAGGCGACTGACCGGAACTGACACATGGCGGTATATCCATCCGAGACAGTGTAGCTCAAATGCATAGGTTAGGGAAAAGCAGCAACTTCATCTCGTAAGTTGCGCTCTGCGATTGCCAACACGCTTGCCCAGCGCGACAAGTATGGGCAACATTCCCACTTCCTTGGAGAGGCCTATGTCCAGCAGTGGACTTTTAAATGATGGTAATGATGAAGTTTAAAAACTCAGTGATTATTGTTACCAAGTGAGTTTTGTGTCAATTGAAAAATTGCTAACTTATTTCAATTAACCAAATGAAATACGACTCGAATAAAAATGTTTCTGTTAATGTTCAACCCTCATAATCGTAAAATGTGAAATGACTAATTATAACTCCATAAATTGCGTTTGTGGATTGTTTATAAATAATTGTAAATTGATTGTATATAAATGTAAATATAAAAGAAATAACGTCCAATACATTTTTTTCACTGTAATTTTTGTTTAACATAGACTGCTGATTAAACAGCTCGTATTGTTTGTACGCAATTTAAATTTATTTACAGAAGCATTAGGTATTGCGAACAAAAGGTTAGTTAAATTAAAAGTTGTATATTAAACTATGAGAAAATAGGTTTTTTTTTGTTTTAAATTAATTTTTATGTCATAAAAGGTCGCGACTTCGATTCCCACTCAGTACATATATTTTTATGATGAATATTTGTATTTGTTATGTATCTAGATGTTATTTATATGTAAAATAACTATTAAAACAAAATAAATAAATTCCCTCAACATTGACCTGATTCCGTGATAAGTCGCTTATAAAACTTGTCTAGGGTCATCAGACAACAAAGGAATCACAAATATACTACTTAAATACATATAATTTATACCCAGACATAGCACAAATATAAACATCGTCATATAAATATTTGTCCTGAGTGGGGATCGAACCTACGACCGTCGCACAAGACAGGATCACTACCATCTGCGCCATAGGGCCCGTCAAATTTAAGTTATATATTTGTACTTAATCTGTTGACTGATATCTGAAATATAAGTAGCTTATATTTCAGATTTAAGAAGATGAGATGAAATGAATTCATTATGAAAAGTGATGACAGTGAGGTCGGCGTATTAGGCACATACGCGTATATTTGTTAATAACCAAGGCAAACATGTTTATTGTATGTATATATATCTAAACAGCGGTGCACCGCGGTAGTAGTGAACGGTCAGTGGGCAGCGCGGCAAAAACTGCGCCCGCGCATCTCCCGCTCTCCGCCGGAAGTTCGCGGCGGCGGACACTGAGCGAAGAAATTTTACATTACTACTGACAAATAAAAATCAGTAGCTGGTGGTAGTAACGATGTTAACTTTAGACTTAAAGGTCCTAATAACAATTACGAGAATGTTATTTAGACATATTTTTTTTAGAGTTGTGGATTTTAGTAATTACAGTACAAATTTACATTTCATCTCATATACTGATCTGTTTACGATTAATTTCTTGAAGCACTTGTGTTATTCTTGATTGGATAAAATATTACTATTAGTTCTTTGAATCTGCTTCAATCTTCAAACACTTTGAAGTAATTAACATACTAAAATTGTCAGTTGTTTGTGTAGATAAACCCAAAAGGCGATTTTTTTTAATAACTTACCTACCCCGAAACAGAAGTGTCTTCTTGATCTGTTTCAGTGAAAAGGTGACAGAGTTAGTGATATTATTAGCTAATATGATATAGATTTTTTAATACACAAGGTTCGCAACATGTTATTCATATACTTGTATTACGCGTGCCTATATACTAGTGACGTTTATGACACACACTGTCGACTTGGTATAAAAAGTGTTTTTTTTGTTTATTTGCGAGAAACAGAGTAAATAACCAAAGTAAATTATTATTCCTTGAACAATGCATAAATGTAACATCTCACTGTCGATCGAAAGCACGAACAATTGATAATCACTACATAACTGGTGGTGTAGTAAACAAATCTAAACCCAATAGTTTCTCCTCGCAAACCGGTCCGTTTACATAAATACGAGATTTTCTTTGGTTGACTCAATCCATTATGTTTAAAACATACCGGTAATTGTGATTTTATGATTATAACCAGTAGATTGAGATGTCAGCGACGATTGGTTTACGATCAAACTGGTGCGGTTCATATGTAAATATATACGCTTAGCTATTTTTCCGTGTTTCACTTTAGGGGTCCATATGAATGATACACAAATAGCTTAATACATTGCAAATTAGAATTATTAACATTCATCATTACATCAGCTATACAAAGTCCACTGCTGGACATAGGCCTGCCCAAGAAAGGGGGAATTTCGCCCATATTTGCCGCGCTAGGCAAGCGTGTTGGCAATCACAGAACGCAGCTTTTTCGACAGGGATGCTGCTGCCCATAACCGATTTGTGCATTTGAACTGCACTGTTTCGGATGGATATACCGCCATCTGTCGGTTTTGGTACATCAGTCGCCTCTTACGACACCTGGTACGTGGGGAGTTATTATTCCACGTAGCCGGTACCTCGGCTGAAGAATAATTATTAACATTACTACGATTAAATCACTTGTAATAATATTAGCAAAAAAGACAGTTGACCTCATACAGAAGGTCATACATACATGGTACATACATATACCGCTATCAGTACCTCAGTCGTCTGTTACAACAGTACATCCATTTTGTTATCCAGCTATAATATCATTTGGCGTATTTCTGAAGCCGTGACAAGATCGAATGAACAATTTCAGATTAGAAAATAATAATAAAAAACAAATCAAACCACCGAGAATAATAAATATGATAGATTACATACGATTGATGTACTTACACATTATAATTACAGACAGTTAATACTCGGATCAGGCTACAATAATTGGCTAATTATCTACAATATTATGCGTAGTGTGCGCGTGTATGTGAGAAAATATAATAATAATGACATGTATTAATCAATTATTTCTCTGTCCACTGTCCGCCGCGCGCACCACTCACAAACCGTGACGTACACAGTCCATACCTACGGTGAAAATTGCAGAAAATTAATTCATTTATACAACTGTTAGATACGATGCGCAGTGTGAGCGCGCTGAACATTGATCGCTGGCCTTTAACCATTTTAGGTCTCTGTTTCCATTACTCTGTTGCTTTTTACTTATTTCTAATCATTATCATTTTATCAGCTATTAGAAGTGTACTGCTGGGCATAGTCCTTCCCAAGTAAGAGGTAATCTTTACTAGTGCTTACTAGTAATATCATAAATCCGAAAGTAACTCTGTATGTCTGATTTAAATGATTTTTTGCACACATTAAGTCTAAGGCCTTAGAAAGGACATAGGCTACTTTTTCATTCGATATTAGAGTTTTAAGTGGTTGAAAAGGGGGATGAAAAGTTGTATTGAAGTACCGCTATTGTTAGAGTTAGAAGCTTAAAACTTATTATTTAGGTTATTGATTTGTATATATAAATAAATAAATAAACATTTAAAGTTTAAATTTGTTAAAATAAAAAGAAACTACTGCACGCGGTCGAAGTCGCGAGCATAGCTAGTATCTATGTATAGTTATTATTATTTAATATTATTCAATGCAGGTGAAACCACGGAGCGCAGCTAGTTCATTAAATGTTGGCTTTGCGTTGGTAATAATATGAACAATTAAACTCAAGCTTATTAGCACACAAGATAGGAAGGCTACCCAATGCGCCACGGAACCCGTCAAATATTAATACATATTCCTTTTAATAATGTAATGTATAAATAAATAGTGAAGAACATATACATTACAAATCCCCATTTATATGTATATGTATGTCAATGTTGTATGTACGTATTGTATAATAACATACAACTTGAACTGCACAGGAAACAGCACAGTGACACTAATATTACATACCGGTGTGTGTTTGTACGTCATAATTTGCTATGTAAAGGTTAGTTCATAAAGACATAAACATATATATTTATATATTTCTATCTTTTTCATATATATACATACTAGCTGTGCTCGGGACTTCGTTTGCGTGGAATAGTTTTTTTTGGATACAATACCTCTCTACCTTAACTTATATAAACTTCGAATGTCATGTATATTCATATCGAATCGATGGCTTGAAAAATAAGTTTCAAGTTTCTAGCTCCAAAAACAGCGATACTTCCATACAACTTTTCATCCCCCCTTTCGAGCCCTCACAACCCTTTTTTCGAATTAAAAAATAGCCTATGTCCTTTCTAAGGGTCTAAAGATTGTCTGTGCCAAATTTCATCAAAACTGGTTTAGAGGTATATATATATATATATATATTTATTTCTGTATTTATGAACTAACCTTTACATAATATATATATACATATATATACTACACAAAATACTATATATATAGTTTGTTGTGTAGTCAGAAAACAAGCATGCAGCCTGTAGACGCTTATATCATCACAATGATATCACGCGCGTGTTGCTAACACTGTAGATAATATGTCACATTTACCCAGTATTTTCATGCCTCTCTCACCCTTCAAACCGGAACACAGCAATGCAAACACTTTTATTTGGCGGTAGACATAAATAAGAGAGAGGTACCATCACAGACAATCTTTGTATAAGGTCTACTGCAGTTAAAAAACATATTCCCGTAATCCTTTTTATTATTTACGCGTACACTACCTACTATTAATAAATCAAATTTGTTAACGGCTTTTAAACGCGGTTTATTAAATATTTCACATTTTTACTTCGACGTTGTTGTTACTTTGTGACATCAATTTCAAGAGTGACAAAAGTTGTTTGTGTTAGAATCAATGTTGAGGACGATTAAAATGTTAAATTAAAAATGTAAAAACCGTCAAAAAAGGTATATTTTAGTATATAACGTCTTAGGTAAGTACAAAAATTACATTCAACACATGTCGTTCGCGTAAAACATTGCATTGACGTGATAATGACGTTGGTCAGGATACAGGACAATTGCTTGGTTAGCTGGCATCCTTCCTTCCAACGACTCATCCGTGAGTGAGCCCACACTATTTTATCTTAATTATATTTTTTGTATGTACTAATTTTAAATAACACTTAATAATTGTGGCGAAACACATAATAACTCAATAAATCCCCAAGAAAAGGGGAATTTTGCCCATAATTGCCGCACTGGGCAAGTGTGTTGGCAATCATTGAGCAGCTTTCGCGACGAGGATTCTGCTGCCTGGAACACCCTACCCTTTGCATTTGAGCTGCTTGTTTCGGATAGATATACCGCCGTCTGTCGGTTCTGGTACCTTATTTGTCTTTTGCGACACCTGGTACAGGGGTAGGTACTACTAATCCGCCGGTACCTCACGCTGGTAACTTAATAAATAACGCTTAATAATCGTGGCAACACATAAAATAATTCAATAAACACGGTACATCAACTGCATACGTCAGAACCTGCATCGCGCTTACAAAGTTTTCACAGCGTTACGTTTTTACACGACTTGGGATTTTGTGCCCAGGAGTCGGATGGACTTAATAGAATAATATTTCCTTTTCGCAATTATTATCATCATTGGACGTCCACTGTTGGACAAAGGCCTCCCCAAGAAAGGTGGATTTAGCCAAAAAAATTATGGGCATAATTACTCATATTTCGAGGAGGTCTATGTCTAGCAGTAAACTTCCAATGGCTGATATGATCAAGGTAACTTCAATAATGATGACTGATGGCCGATCAAGTTCTATTTTGCGTTTGCCCATAATCGCCGCGCTGAACAGGCGTGGTTGAAATCGGCCGAAATATCATCATATCATCATCATCATCATATGATCTATAAGAGGTCCACTGCTAGACATAGGCCTCCTCAAGTAATCTCCAATGGGTCCGGTCATATGCGGCCTGTGTCCAGCGCGATTCTGAGGTTTTAGTCAGATCGTCGGTCCATCTTGCTGCTGGTCTCCATTCCACCGATTTACCGAAATCCGATCCTTACTTCGAATACCTAACCGAATCTACCTCCGAAAAATACCTATGATATTTTTGTGTGTTTGTGCTGTATCTGGATGTTGTATGTTTGTATTTAATTGTTATATTTATGATTTTCTCATTTGACCCATATCTGTAACACAAGTGTTTAAGTCGACTTACCACAATGCATGATATTGTGTGAATTGACATACCGCCATCTGGCGGCTTCGGTGCCTAAGTCATCTCTTACGAAACCACGTACAGGTGGAGGTACTATTTTACTCCGCCAATACACCATAGCTTATGACACGGATACTGTCACGCAATATTTAATTGAGATATCAGTAATCAATGCAAATGGCGGCGTATTGCCTCGCAAAACATCTTAACAAAGACTACCAGAAAAACATATTTAATAGCGTGCGATCCTTAATAAATATGTGGTGGAAAAAGTTATGAGAATGTTCAGGCACAATGGAAGTATATTTATTGAGACAACGTTCTGGTATATATAGTAACTACGACCTCGTCCGTTACTTTCCACCTAATAATTAAAATTGTGGGATATTTGTCGTGTTGATAACAAGACAATTTATTTTTTGATATAATCTTCTTATTTGGGAGATTTTTGTCTAATTAAGTTGTCTAGTTTTCCCGTGAAAGCGTTTCAAACATAAAGAAATACACTTATTTATTCGTACTCCAAAGAAAATTAAATTCTTACGACATTAAATACCCTGAGGTCACGACAAGTGGTCTATCGCACTCATGTTACTGACACCAGACAATAGAAGAATCAAAAATATAATAATTAAATACATATATTGAATATATTGATTATCCTAAATACAGAACAAACACATAGTCAACACACATTTTTGTCTTGTCTAGGGATTGTACACTTGGTGCATAAGAGGGATACTACAGATGCGCCAACGTGCAATCTTGGTCTCAAATTTGGTGCCTTAGTCGCCTCTTACGATACCTAGTACAAAAGGAGGTACTATTCTAATCTGCCGGTACCAAAAGTATAAGTAAAAAAAAACCTTCTTCAGAATATACTAATTTTTTAAATTAAAAGTATTAATTTATGACGTATAGGTAAATTTGAATGTGAAATAATTTTTGCCTGTTTGTTCATGGTTTAACCGGTGGAATAGATTAAGATAAATTGGCATTGTGGCAACTTGAACCCTAGCTTGAACCTAAATTACTTTTGACCTGAAAAAACTTTAGTGAGCCTTGGATTCGCAATCCGCAATGTACAATCAATAATACAATGTACAATACAATAAATACAATGTACAATACAATGTACATTTCGCAATGTACAATTAACAAAATCAAACTGTTTGAAAAAGAAAAAAAAATTTTTCACTAACAGTGCCCTGCAGTTTCACCCGCATTAAATTGTAGAACTTTCATACTAACTTTAAACCGTTTATTTTACCTACCTTAGGGATAATTTGTAAAAAATATTTTAAAGTTGCTAGTAATGGGCCTATGTTATTCAAGTAGGACCATTATAAGTATTTTTAAATGGTCAGTGAAATACTAATAAAATAAGTAATAACAATAATATTATTTTCAATAAGTATACATGCATAATTATAAATAATACAGGCGACCTTTAGGGAAAGATCATAAAAGTTATTTAAAACATAGACAAATTCTTAGTTCTTTATAAGTTTACTTACTTTATAAGTTTAATTCAGGTTCATTACACGACCCACCAGAAAGGAACCTGCAAGAAAAACTGGTGGTGATAATGGTTCCACCAACACCACCTGTGTACACCACCAGTTGACGCCAATGAAACCCCTACCAATGTCGGCGCTAACAGACCATTATCTTAAAGCTATTGTTAAAGCAATTTAACCCAAGTTATTTAAGTTTTATCCTTAACATAATCTTTAGTGCAATAATAAGCTTTGTAGATAAGATTTTAACATATTTCTTGACTTATAATAAAGAATCTTCATACTGAATTGTATTTGTATAACTTCAAAAACAGCAATGTTTCATATTAACTAACCGTTTCATCTCCTTAAAGAGACTTTTATTCGTTTCTTCGTGCTACCCTTCGTCATAAAACGAACCACTGTGCATAATTTCAAGTTTTTTACCCTTATAATTAAGGACATGTGTTGATATATGTTGCAGCGTGTCCTTTTATATATAGAAATAAGTGTAATATTTGCATTATCATCATCATTACGACCAATGGAAGTCCACTGCTGGAAATAGGCCTCCCCAAGAAAGGGGGAATCATGCCCATAATTGCCGCTCTGGGCAAGCATGTTGGCAATCGCAGAGCGCAGCTCTCACGACGAAGCTGCTGCTGCCCATCCGTGCCCCGACAATTTGAGGCGTACTATCTTGGAGAGATATACCGCCATCTATCGGCTTTAGTACCTCAGTCGCCTCTTACTACACCTGGTAAAGAGAGAGGTACTATTCTACTCTGCCGGTACCACATGGGACTTAAGAGACGATTTTATATTTATTTGCTTTTTATGATATTACTCAAATGACCGATAACACTTACAACCTTAGGGGGTAACAAAATCATTTCAACAAATTTATTATTGAGCTTCCTACTTTAATGCTAGTCTGCCGGCACTCAAAGGATCTTAAAACTATATTTACACTAAAATAATTCATTCACCTGCTAAGCATACATATTGCATTTACGTACACCAAGGAACTCTTGACGAAAAGGAAATTAAGCTGACAGTATTATACTGTATACTCGGCACAAACAACTTGAACGCGCGTAATCAACAAAATTTGCATACAGACCAACACCACATGCAAGACCGCTAGCAAATTGATACAAATAATACACCAATTAGATCTAACAAGGAACGAAATAACTTAACAATTATATTTGAAACAGACTCAGAATTTCGTATCGCCTTTTTAGTTTTTGTATTCAAAGTTTGCTGGCGGATCTTACGAGTTATGATCAAAATACAGGTCAGTGAGTAAGGAAACCAGCTTTAACCGGTTTCTAATACCTTGACTTGACTTTGAGATAAGTAACATAAAGCACTTGTGTATGAAATAACACTTGAAATTCAACAATGAATGTGTATGGGCAGACGTGCCGACTAGAACCGCAGGACCGCGTTGGATGCGTATCGCACGCAGGTCTTATTGGCTATCACTTCAGGAAGCTTATGTCCAGTAGTGGACGTCCTACAACTTGTAAAAAGATTATTAATATTGTCGCAGCTGAGATTACTACTAAGCTGTATGTAATTAAATGAGAGCCGAAGGCGCAGCTGATAGCAATTTATCTTGTGCGCTCAAAGTCCAGGACAAATAAATTGATGAACATTTATGTTTAGTTCTGTATCTGTGTGTTGAATATCATCATCATCATTATCATACGAGCTATTGAAAGTCCACTACTGGACATATGCCTCTCCAAGAAAGGAGGATTTTTGCCCGTAGATGCCGCGCTGAGCAGGTGTATTGGCAATCCTCGAGCGCAGCTATCGCGATGGTGATGCTGCTGCCCATCCCGACCCTGTGTATTTGGCATCATCATCACATCAGCTATAGAAAGTCCACTGCTGGACATAGGTCTGCCCCAGAAAGGGGGAATTTAGCACATATTTGCCGCGCTTTTCAAGCGTGTTAGCAATCACAGAACGCAGCTTTTTCGACAGGGATGCTGCTGCCCATAACCGACTTGTGCATTTGAGCTGCTACTGTTTCGAATGGATATACCGCCATCTGTTATTCTGGCACTTTAGTCGCCTCTTATGACACCTGGTACAGTGCCAGTAATAGTACATAACACAAGTGGTTTAAGCGACTTACCGCGGAATCAAGCCAATGTATGAATTTTGAAATCAGTTACCTATACACGTTACATATATATTTCCCACTATTTATTGCCACAATATAATAGTATATATCATTATGTTATTATATAATAGCTGTAGCTAGTTATAAATGGACTAAGGAACAGGTGTAAAACTAGTTTAACTACAGGCTTAATAACTTCATAGAAATTACTTATATTCTTGCTGAAGAGAAATGCGAGGACCGCGCTTGAGTTGTCAATTCGGTTATTGAGTGAGGAGAATTTCTCCCGTTCACCTTTAGTGTTTGTTTGTGTTAAAAAGGTCTCAAAACAAGCGAAGGTTGATCTAAGGTAGGCCAATGTTTTTATGTATTATTCTAGACTTATTTGTTGTTTGTTTTTTGTTCTTTGTATGGGAAACTGCAAGAAAACCCCGATACAACTGTAATTTTATATTTTCTAGATCTCGTTCTCTGCATATATTATATTATATTAAGAATAAAAAACTGCATTATTATCACATTGTAAGAGGTAGACCTCATGTAAAGGTGTGCATTGGTACCGCTCTCTCACCTTTAGCTACCGCCAAACATTTTTAATATTGTTCTGTTCCAATTTTAAATGTGTAATAAAATCCGTGAAATGACAATATTATGTGAAATTATATCTCCCAAGTCACAGGTTTCCAACGCACTAGTCATAATCACAGCCATTTTAAGTCCACTGCTGGACATAGGCCTCCCCAAGAAAGAGGTAATTTTGCGGGGTAATAAATTAAATAAAAAAATGTGAATTGCATTTTGCTGGTAATCGCAGAGAGCAGCTTCGCGATGGGGATGCTGCTGCCCATCCCCAACCTATGCATTTGAGCTACACTGTCTCCGGTAAATATACCGCCATCTATCGGTCTGACATAGTAGCCTTGTACGACACCTGATACAGAGCGAGGTACTATTTTACTCTGCCGGTACCTAACGCGCTAGTAATAACCCTTACAATAAAAAATAAATTACTAGAACTCTTCATGTGGAATCCCGAAAAATAAAATCGTTGTGTTGTTGTGACAGGTTTATTTGTGTCATATAAAAAAATTATTAGAATTAAATAATAAATGTCACCACTAAAAATAATATAAACAATTGTTTGCAAAAAATTCCCAACAAAACAACATTAAACATCTACACATAACATTTCACACTCTCATTACCGATAATTATAATTGGTTTATGTCTATACCGCAAGAAAATCGATAAATCCGATGCTTGAGAGATCGAGAAAAACACTGAGAGTACGCACACTACAACAATGGGGTGTTGTTGCTCCTTCATTCGATCGTGTCAGCTATTTATAGTCAAGAAAAAGATGGGAAATAGATAGCACTAGCAAAACAATTATATAATTAAGTGATATATGAATGGTTATTCCGATAACGATGACACGTGATATGAGCCTAGTATTGCATGTGGTATGTAGCCGTGAGGTACCGGCAAATAAGTACCTCCCTCTGTACCAGATACCGTAAGAAGAGACTAAGGCACTATAGGCAAAACTTCTCGTGTTTTGGGGAGTCCTATGACCAGCACCATGATGATGATGATTGCAAGTGGCTGAGAAATCATAGTGTCTATGCAGCGTAAGGCTAATGACTAGAAAGCATCCACAAAGTACAATAATAATATAAATATACTTAAAATAAATCTAAACTGAATACGAAATCAGTCGCTTAACGCTTGCGTTACACAAGTTGTTATATAACTTTGAATGTTATATTTATTTATATATATAAATCAATAGCCTAAATAATAAGTTTTAAGTTTCTAGCTCTAACAATAGCAATACTTTAATACAACTTTTTCCAGTCCCCCTTTCGACCAGTTACAACTCTAAGGTCGTATGAAAAAGTAGCCTATGTCCTTTCTAAGGCCTTAGGATATCTGTGTACCAAATTTCATTAAAATCGGTTCAGTAGTTTAGACGTGACTGCGTAACAGACACACAGACAGAGTAACTCTCGGATTTATAATATAAGTAAGGACTAATACACATTTGAAATGCACAGCAAAAACACAAATGTCTATACATACAAAAGGAGAAACTCGTTGGCTGACACATCAATACAGGGTCTCAACTATAAGACTTATAAAGATTAGAATCTTGAAATGTTGTGAAGGGGTTCATTTTGTAACGAAAAAGAGTACTAAGAAACGATTTGTGAAAATTAATCCCCTAAAAGAGTAAAACGGGGGTGCAACGTAAGTATGAAACTTTGAAATTCTGTATAAAAGTTCTTCAATAAAAAAAATATGAAGCATGTGCAAAAAATATTTTTATAAATCATCCCTTCATCATCTCATCATCCTTATACCACCCCTGTAAAGGGTGGTGTAAAGTTATTATGAAAGCGTTAAAAAAAAAACTTATTATATAAATGTTTATCCAGGGTTGGGAACCCACGACCCTTGGCGTACAAGATACGAGTAAAACACTACTGAACTCTTTTTTAGATTTTTAATAATAAAATAAAACCTAAACTAAAGACACACTTTTTAACACCATAATTAAAGTCTTTCACTTGTGTCCCTTCACTGAAAATGGAACCTACAACAAATAAGAAACACTATCGTAATTATAATTTTAAAATTGTTAATACAAACCCACTCAAAAACTTTACTACATCATAACAAATTGGATTTTGCATGAGACATATTATTTTTCGTAACGTTTCACATGAAATAGTGTAACAATTATCTTTTCTAAGGTTATACTTACTAAGTTTATACCTTAAAATTACACGGTGTAAATGTTGCACCTTGCTAGTAATTACAAAGTGCATTTTTAAATTTTAACCCTTCCCAAGGAAATAAAACAAGCCGCATTATAAAAAACTTTTGCCGGATATGATTATTTTAGAAATATCTTATATGTATGCAACATTTGGCAAGTAAAGTATGTGACAGCTATTTGTGAGTGTTCTTTTAATTAAGGCGAAATATGTTCAGTTACCGGCAGAATAGAATAGTACCGCCCACTGCACCAGGTGTCGGAAGAGGCGAATGCTGCTGCCAATCCAGCCCCCCCCCCCCTTCCACTAATAATATACCAATTAACGGTTTGGCAACCTCAGTAGCTTATTATGACACATTCTGTACTATTTAAACTGCAAGATAACCATACAGTTAAAAAAAAAATTAATTGTCTTTTTTCCCCTGTCATATTCTTCTAAGCTACGATCCAGGTGAAAGATATGTCATAATCATTTCAATTAAACACATTTGAGAGCACAAATTATATATAATCTGTCCAATATCCGTATAAAACTTTAAATACACCTTATTATAAGCATCAACCAACAATTACTGGCGTAGACTTCGATAGAACAATTAAGAAAGAAATTAAAAAATGAGCGACGTCGGAAAAATTAGCAGGCTCGTACATTTACCCTGACATTGTGTGTGTTGGTGTGTAATTTTAGCTTTATTTTTTTGTTGTTGCGGGTCGGCTCACCTTTGATCTAATTAGGACAATCAACATTGTGGTCACGTATGGGGAGGCGAGGCCGGTGCGAAAAGTTATGCTGCGTTTAAACGGTGCGGACGGGCGAGCCACTTTGGCACTTGCCCGCCACACTTGCTCGTACTACATGCCTGTTGCATACGCATGCTATGTGACAGCTGACATATGTCAGTTAAGCCAGTATGAACTTGATATACTAACAAAGTCTGCTGACATTCTCTCTTTATTACATAATTGATCCTAAATCAGTATATTTGTATCCTGTACGGTATTACAACGTGGTTTGTCATCATCATCATCATCATATCAGCCTTTGGAAGTCCTGGACATACGCCTGGGGGAGCCTAGAAAAGAGGGAATTTTGTCCATAATAGCCGCGCTGGGCAAGCGTGTTGGCAATCAGCGAGTGCAGCGTGCCTGACGGGGTTGCTGCTGCCCATCCCCGCCCTGTGCATTTGAGCTACACTATTTTGGATGGATAAACCATATCACCATACTACCGATACCTCACGGCTTGATTTTTCTTAGAACGAACTAAAAAGACGATTTAAAAAAATGTCTGTCTGTCGGTTTGTTCCGGGTCGATTTAAATGGGAGTTACTCTACTTCACTTGAACCCGCGACCCTTGCAGTAATAGATGAGATCTATTTAAAAAACCCGCATTAAAATCCGCATTAAATGTTGTAGTTCTAAAGATCTAAGCAGACATAGGAACAGACAGACAGGGGAAAACGACTTTGTTTTCCGTATTATGTACCGATTTTAGTGTTTGTTATACGATAAATAATTTATTATTATTATTAGCTATATAGCCAAGTCTAGACTAAGCCAGTGCAAAACTTACCCGCCTTCATTCTCATTAAAACGCCCGTCGGAAACCATCTGCTTCAAATTAAACAAGGTACATTACACTCAGTTTAAAAATCTTTAATGCGTTCATATTTCGTTAAAAATGCAATGCGGTTTAATTGCGGTCGGTAAACGATGGCTGATAGCGCAATTACTGTGCACGTACATCTGTGCAGTTATGTGTGTGTGTGCATATTTAATATTAATATGTTTTTGTTGGTGGACTGACGATTCGACTAGAACCGCAGGATCTCACTCAATGCAGGTCGCGTATAACTGGTCTGATTGGAAATCTCTTTGGGAGATCCGACTTCTATGTCTGGCAGTGGACGTACGTCTGACACTGGACGTACGTCTGGTAGTGGACTGGTGAGTATGCCTGGCGGTGGACGTGTCTGACAGTGGACGTACGTCTGACACTAGACGTACGTCTGGTAGTGGACTGGTGAGTATGCCTGGCGGTAGACGTGTCTGACAGTGGACGTACGACTGGAAGGGTATCCGGTATACCACAATATCACAGAACATAACAGGGACTCTACCAAATGCGCCAGTAATTTGGTAGTTGACAGCTTGACAGTGGAATAGTGTGATAGAAGTTGTTATCACTAAATTTGGATTGCCATGAGGTACCGGCAGAGTAGAGTAGTATCTCTCACTGCACCAGGTGTCGTAAGAGGCGACTAATCCATCTGAAACAGTGCAGCTCAAATGCATAGGGTGGGGATGGGTAGCAGCCACCTTGTCGCGGTATCTGCGCTCTACCATTGCCAACACGCAACACGCACGGCAATCACGGGCAAAACACCTCCTTTTTTGAAATGTCCAGCAGTGGAATCCTAATGGCTTGTATGATGAAATTTGGAAATATACCAATATACTTTGGCCATATAAATTTTAAGAACATGAGTATTACCATGAATATATTAAGGAACTTTCACATGAGGTAGACATACAAAAGTTGTCTGCGTTGGTACATCACTAATGTTTTTGCCAAACAACAGTACATATCCGCCATGCTGTGTTTCAATCTGGGTCAGTCAAGGGTGAGAGAGGCAGTACAATGGCTGGGTAGTATGACATAATATCTTCAAACCACAATGTTGACAACGCACTAGTTATATCCTTACTATCACTGACTATCACGCGGACAGTATGCTTGTTTATAAAAAACGTAACAGCTGATTTTCAGACAAGCTTAGGTGATTACGTTGGTAGGGAATGAAACAAATATTTGTGCGCGGTATTACAACTCGTTCGATTCCTGGGTGAAGTCCTGGGTGGAGCTATCAATTTTGTAACCAATATTTACGTTTGTTCTGTGCCTGTGTGTTGTTATATAGGTATTACAACTGTGATTTTTGTGTTGTCTGAAATCTGCTGTACAAAATCTTTAAACGTCTTATCCTGTTTCTGATCTCTGTAAGAAATATTTTATGAATTTATTTAACTAAAGGGATTTAAGTTACGTCTTATGACGGCACCTATATGTCAGTGGAAGTATTTTCCAAATCGCTTAAGCAGTATAGTTAATAAAAGGTAAAATAAAAATAAAATATATTTTTTAATAGTAGGTACTGACTTTACTAACATATTATTTCTTGTGTTTTTATAAATAGATTAAAGCATAAAAACCGTTTTTTTGTTAATAAAATTACACGTTTAAGTGCCAACTTCCATGTTAATCTATCAAACGTTGTCAGTGTTCATCGATCTCATACATACATTCATTTCATTTTATATATGTTCAGTTACAAAAAAAAACGAATGGAATCGTAATTTTATACAGCCAAGTTTTGTTTATAATTAAATTAAATAATTCTACCGATGGTATTCTTGATAGGTACTTCTGTAACCGTCACAAGATGGCGTCACTCGTTCAGCAAATTTGTTTTTACGCAACATCGCACAATTACAGTCATTTATTATACTTCTAACATGGGATCAATTTCAAAATGCATTTACTTAAAAAATAAAATACGCTTGATAAATGCGATACATTAGTTCTGTTACACGTGTAAATATTATTTCATTTTATTTTAATAACTTTTCACAGTGCTGTATAAGCAATAAATGACAGGCAATAATTGAAGGTTGAACGAATTAAAATTACAAGAGTTATGTTAACTTTATATATTAAAAAATGTATCAAGAAATACCGTAGACAATCGCTTGGGGCCAAACTTTTTATCCAATGCGTATTCTTGTTTATTTTAAGTGGTAAAACACAAAGAAAGATCGCCTGCATTGGTACTTTACTCTCACCTATTTCTACCAAATAGCAGAGTTCGTATTGGTGTGTTCCCGTTTGAAGGGTGAGAGAGGCAGTGAAATTACTGGGTAATCTAACATAAGATCTTTAAGTCACAAGGTTGACAACGAGCTAGTGATATCCTTCGGATATTACGAGCGTCAATACGCTGCGATTACGCTTACTATCACGTACATATGTATACTTTTCTGTAGAAGTACTTGTACGATATCATAATCATCAACATACCAGCCATTGGAAGCCCACTGCTGGACAATGGGCTGAGAGTCTTATCTCCAAGAATGGAGGTTTATTGCCCATAATTGCCCATACGTTTACTTGCCCATAAAAGCGTGTTGGCATTCGCAGCTATCGCGACGGGGATGCTGCGACCCATCCCCGCCCTGTCCCGCTGTACTGTTCTGGATGGATATGCCGCCATCTGTCGGTTCTGGTACCTTAGTCGCCTCTTATGACACCTGGTGCAGTGGGAGGTACTATTCTATTCTGCCGGTACCTCACGGCACATGCGACATTTAATGTTATTACGCTATAGTTTATTTTTCTAGGTGATATGTATTTAAGTATTATATTTTTGCTTGTTTGTTGTCTGTTGCAAGTGTTATAAGCGATTTGCAATAGGTACTGGCATAGTAGATTAGTACTAGGTGTCATAACTGATGATTAAAGTACCTGAACCGACAGGTGGCGGTATATCCGAAATAGATAGCTAAAACACAACTGGGCAGCAGCATCTCTAGCATACCCCTCCTTTCATGGGAAAGCGCATGTTCAGCAGTTGAGACGTTCAGTTTTGAGGCTACCTTGATGATGATGGTACAACTAAGGGGGTTGTTATTTCAGTATTAATTCAGAACAAGAAATGTATTTGGCCTGCAATATAGGCGGTACTATAGAAAGGATATCGCTACCCAGTAATTTCGCCATCGCTCTCACCCTTAACACTAACACAGAAACGCGAGCGTTTCAATTAATTACATAAAATGTGAAATTTTACAAGGCTATAAGTGAAATTAATTGTCAGTAATAAAGATTCTAACGAATGTTGTATAACAAATGGGTATTTAGTACAAAAATAAACAGTTTTGAAATTTAGTTCACACACTTAGTACGGTCTGAATAAAACTACAGGCTCGCGCTGGACACAGGCCGCAAACAACCGGTCCTATTGGAGATCACTTGGGGATGCCTATGTCCTGCAGTGGACGTCTTATGGCTGATAGGATGATGATAAAATATAAGTAAGTAGGTAGTAGACTACCTCTCAAGCTGTTCTACATAATAATGTATACACTTTTTATATATCAGTTTATAAATACATGAATGTTGTATATAAATAATAGTTATAATTATCTGTTTGTCCCAGTTAATGTTAATGTATAATTATTTCACTAACCTGACTCCGGAATAACCAGCTTCACCCATTTATAAGACAAAAGAGAAATTATAAAGAAAATAATTAATACATATCTTTACATATAAATAAAATTGGAGTGTCTATTTGCAATATTAAAATAACCGCTTTTTACTACATGCATATAAATGTACATACGGCACAGACATATTTTTTTACAATTTTTATCTATCTGTCTGTCTGTTTATTCCGGCTAATCTCGTGAACAGCTGAACCGATTTAGACGGGACCTTAAACGCAGATAGTTCATGTAATAAGAAGTAACTTAGGCTATATTACATTAGACTTAGACTGAAAGTAGCGGAGCATTATTAAAAAATGTGGCCAAAATACGCTGCCCAAAAGAAAATATGAGGAAGTAAAATATGCTGCCCAAAGCCACAATTTCACGCGAACAAAGTCGTTGAAACAGCTGTTTATTAATAACAAGACACAGTTTTAGGGCACAGAGGGGATCAATCCCATGACCCTTGGTGCACCTGTCTGAGACTACCAAATGTGCCATCGATCCTGTGGTTTTCACTTTTTTCACATACGTTTTTCCTTTACTGCTTTGTAATAAATAACTATTTATATTTTTCTGAAATAAAAAAAAGTATTTTGGCATTGCCCACCACATTATCTATGTGTTAATTAATATTATCTTAATTAGATTGCGCTATAATAGTAGTTGCCGGTAATTACGCGGCGAACACTGTCCCGAGTAGCAATTACATTTTTTGTCAAAGGATAACACCGTGGCGCCTCCTACAGGACGTTTTAAGAATATTAATGTGCGATAGTGGTGGGAAATAAACGTTAATTGATACCGATAAAACTATCGATTACACTGGAAATGTCGATTCTCCCATAGAGCGTCTACTTATAGATTTAAATACGTATACAAAGTGAGAAATCAAGTTGATTTTGATGATGAGTTCGAATTATATCAACTAAAACTATAAATGCGAAAGTTAGTTTGTATGTGTGTAAGTCTCTTCAAGTTTTATCTTCTTAAACAATGTTTTTGAAATTTTAAATATATGATGTTGAAAGTACGGAAAAGGACATAGTCTACCTTTCATTCTGAAAAAATTAATTAATCTTTTGGGATTTACTATAAACAACAGTTTAAGTACAAACATCAATGGATGATGTTGAACCATTTTTAAACGCTCTATCTGGTAAAATTTATCATAATCCAAATCATCGCCATTATTACATAAGCCTTCACAACAAAGGGAGAATTTTGCCCATAATTGCCGCGCTGAGCAAGAGTGTTGACAATCGCAAAGCGCGGCTATCGCGTCGCGAATGCTGCTGTCTATTTCCGCCCAGTGCTTTGAGCTACACTGTTTTGGATGGACGCCGCCATTTATCGGTTCTGATTACTTAGTCAATTCTTACGACACCTGGTACAAAAGGAAGGTCAATAGATCAGGTTTTATCAAAGGTTACTCATATCATAAATGTTATAGTTAGTTTAGTTAATACCTAACTACATATCTTAAAGCTACCTCAAGTAATTATTACCTATTATACCTCATACAAAGGTCGTCACTTTCACCATACTAGTAATTTCTACCGCCACACAGTTAAAATGTTCACATTCCTGTGTTCCGGCTTAAAGGGTGAAAGAGGCATTGGAATAACTGGATAATGTGACATAATATTTATATATTTAACTTTTTGCACATATAAATCTATCAATCAACTATAGGTAAAAGCAGAATAATATCTTTAAGTAGAAAAGTTAGAAACACGTTAGTGACGTTTTTATGACGCTAACTTACACAGATCGTATGCTCACTTGTCACTCTGGTAAAGTTTCAATTCAATTTATTCCATGACAATATTCATTGTGTGAAAAAAAAGATACAATATTTTACACAGTTACATTAAAAAAAAATTGTAATTATGTTATTAACAATGATAATATAATAGAAATATCAATAAAAAAGGAGTGAAATTTGAAAATACAAGTATGTGTCAAAAATCAATGAAACCTTAAAAACAATTCAAATTAACAACGTGATATATTATTTCAAAGGCAATGTCCGCTACTGTTAATAAACTAGTCTACACTTTTTTAAAGCATTATTCCAAAAAAATGTTTTTAACTTATATTTATGCCACTCTTGTGTAAGTAGCCCTTAAGTTTGATTTGTTATCTTTTAAACAAGTGAATTGTCTGATATAGTGAGCAGTGTTTGGCAGTTGGCTATGGCTAGAAGTATCGATATAAGACGTTTACATCACTGAAGTGGTTGCAAATATATACATGAAGACAACAAATTGGTATATTTCCTGCGTGACAATTATAGGGCAAGCTCATAAAATGGTGACGATGGGTTGCGTAACGCATTTACGAACGGACGGGATAAATGCAATGAATGAATTTATGACCCCTTTACTAATGAAGAGACGTGTGTGTGTTATTTTGATGTTAAAAAATTAAAATATACACATTTTATGTATATATATGCAAATAAATAGTATTGAATTGTCTATTTGTAATGGCCCAGTGCCAGTTATTTTAAAATAATGGTAAGTATTTACATAAATTACTTTGTACGTAACTAAAGTACATAGGGTGTCGCTAGCGTGTCGTCAACCTTGTGAACTCTTGTCTTTATGTCGGATTTTATGGAGTGTATCTTTCAAGTTTTACTGAGAAATTGAAAGCCAATAAGTATGCGAATCGAAACGTAGGGAAAAAAAGGTTAATGCTGATACCGCGTTTTAAAATGGCAAAGCTACTGATTATAATTTCGATCTCAAATTTAAAATATTCTTTATTTAAGTAGGCTTAATCAAGTACTTTCAAATCGTCCAAAAAAACAATAACATTGTAAAAATATGAATTACATTTTATTATACTCATAATACTGATGACCCTGATGAACTTACGGGATCTTAAGGGTCTGCAACATATGTAAATTAGGCCGTCCACTAAATAGTCTGCCTGCATCATAGGGGCCTTAAAACTAAGTAAGTACAGGTTCTTAACACGAACCACCAGAAAGGAACCTGCAAAAAATATTGGTGCTGATTAAGGTTTCATCAACTACAAAAAGTGTTAATGGAACCCCAACCGACGTCGGAGCTAACAAACCATTGTCTTTAAGTCAGGCTAGAGCAATTCAATCCCAGACAGTTTTATCATTAATATAATCTTTAACACTATAATATGCTTTAGAAATAAGATTACTTTTTACGTAATCTTTTAATTAATTTATTTTAACCCTTACATGCTGCCTGGTATTATTTATTATTTAAATCTTATGTTATTCCAAATACATATGGTTGGATTCTTTTAATAAAATCTAAAATGTGCCATTTATATATTTATGCGAGCAAAATACAGAAAATTAAAATTTCAAGTGTCGTGTCCTCGCGTTTTGAATACAAATAGAGAATTTTTTAACTTTATCAGCGGAGGAATGTTCTAGATAGTTTATTTGCTCTTAAATTTTTATTCCTAACCGCCAACACATACTTCCAATTAGTACAGCCGGGCTCGGTTCGCTGAGCACTTAAAACACGCGACTGACTCGAATAGTTTGAGCAACCCTTACGTTGGTATTCTTGAGCGCGATTTTTTTTAAAGCATGCGCCGTCCCCTTTTAGTAAGTGCTTTCTTTTAGACGCTCGTGTTATCGCAAGGATATCACTAGTGCCTGGTCACCCTTTTTGCAGCTGAGGATATTATATGATGATAACCTTTAAACGCGACTTCGCCCGCGCGAATTTCTAATGGAATTATTACACTTTTTAAGATAGTAGGTCCATATGTCCTTACTTGTAAAATCTCCTCAAGATCAGTTGTGTAGATAAAGCATGAAGAGGTGACTAACAAACTCACTTTAACATCATCTTACCAGCTATTAAAAGTCCACTGTTGGACATAGGTCTCCCCAAGAAAGACCCATTGTTGCCCATAATTATCGCGCTGGGCAAGCATGTTGGCAATCGCAGAGCGCAGCTTTCGCGACGGGGAAGCCTGCTGGGGGCTGCCCATCCCCACCCTGTACATTTGAGCTGCCTTTTTTGCATGGATATACCGCCAACTGTCGGTTCTGGTACCTTAGTCGCGTCTTACACCTGGTACAAGGAGAGGTACCTACTATTCTACTCTGCCGATACCTCACGGAAAAATTTAATATACGTTATTTAAATCCAAAACTAGGAATCGGATTGGGTTATAGATAAATGGAATAATTATATCTTAATAGATAAGCTTTGGGGTATTGTTTGAAGCATTTGAAATTGCCGTTTAATTAAAGAGGTAGACATCATACAGAAGTCGTATGCAGTGTTCATATTGATGTGTTTCGGTTTGTAGGGTAAAAGAGATTACTGAATGAATGAGATATAGTAATTTTAATTCACAAAGTTGGTGAAACGCTAGTGGTATCTATGCGATGACACGAGCGTCTATAGGCTGCGGGCACGTTTATTATTTATCAAGCGGTCCCATTGAGTCATCAACACATTGTCCTTTTAATAAATTGATAAATGTTATATTATTCATTCATACCAAGTTCACCTGCTCACCATTTTGCCTCACATAACGATATATTTTTACCATTTGTGATCTTGCGCATGCGTAATGCTGTTCGGAATAGATTGTCTACTTTTATTGTTGTAACAGAGCGGTGCACTCTATAAGTCTTGTAAAGTGTATTTTATGAAATGATATATATGACTAGACAGTTATAGTAATACATTGTTTATCATAGTAAACACATATTTTATATCCATAGAATGTTGTAATTTAGAGTTTTAATTAAGTTTAAATATAAATATTTAAACTTAATTTAAATTCCTTGAGGTAGCGACAGAGTAGAATAATGGGGAGGTACCCTTGTCCCAGGTGTTATAAGTGGCGACGAAGGTACCGAAGGTATCCGAAACAGTACATCTCAAATTGCATATGGCGGGGTTGATCAGCAGCATCCCCGTCGCGAAAGGTACGCTCTGCGATTGCCAACACGCTGTCCGTAAATCAGTGTTCAACACTGAAATGTTTTTTTAATCGGACCAGAAAATGTAAAAGTAATAAACATACACCCGTACTTACAAATTTATAATATTAGTAAGGATATCGATTTTCCGTAATGATACATCCTTACTAATATTATGAATCCGAAACTAACTCTGTATGTCTGTTACGCAATCACGCCTAAACTACTGAACCGATTTAAATAAAATTTAGTACTTAGATAGTCAAAAGCCTTAGAAAGGACATAGGCTACTTTTTTATTCGTCACAAGCTTTGTAAGGGGTCAAAAGGGGGGATGAAAAGTTGTATGGAAGTATCGCTATTGTTAGACGCTTAAAACTTATTATTTAGGCTATTGATTAGTATATGTAAATAAATATAAAATTTAATGTTTATATAAGATAAAGTGAAAAGGTATGGTGCCCACAGAAACTACAGCACGCGGACGAAATCGCTGGCACAGCTAGTATAAATATAATTGAAGTGTCTGTTTGTAATTCTAAATTAACAGTGTTTTACTCAATGCGTATGAAAGTATACGGTAGTTAAATATTTTGTTTGCCGCGCTCATTGCTTCAACTAGTTTCTTAAACGTCTGAACCAATTTAACCAGGACTTTACTGGCAAATAGCTTATAACATAAGGCTAAAATTCCCACGGGAACGGAAACTACGCGGGCACAACCGCAAAAGTGACTAGTTAAAAATTATTAGTGTTTCACATAACTGCCCGAATCGCGAGCCGAATTAAAATACTTGAATGCGAGTGCGCACTGCCACCTGCGTCGCAGATGTCCTGAGCAACTGGAAAGTAGCCTGGTGTTGCGATTTTACGCGCCACGAAGAAATTAATAATTGTATAATGTCGAGGTGTCGCGTTTGCTTTTGATATATAGCATTTGTTTTTTTGGTCACACATCTCATACATTGACCTGACCTCGTGGTAAGTCTCTTAAAGCACTTATGTTACGGACATCAAATAATAGAGGAATTACAAACATATTTTAAACACCCAAGCACAGATCTAACATAATTATCATTATATAAATGCGTGTGATGGGTGGGGATCGAACCCACGAACTTTGCAGCACAATTAAGACCACTACTAGATGCGCCATCGGCCCCGCCATTAAACAAGAAAGAATAATAGAAAGTAATGCACGACTAACATTCGTCAAATTGGTCATAAAACTCTGATGAAAAAAAAACAAAAAGAAAACTGCAGTAAAATTGCTTTAAACTTTAATTGTCACCGGCGATGTTAATTAGAGAAAATCTAAGAAATTACTAATTGTAGCGACAAATGCGAAATGCATTTGTAGAATATCTGTCATTGATATATCGTAGAGTATCGCTTAATTGCCTTTGTTCTTTTGCAATTACTTTGGTAATTAGAGACCTCTTTACTTTTGGTCGTTGCTTGAATGTACGTAACTATATAGTTTATTTAAAAAAACTATAACAGAATAATTTAAATATAACTAAGTTTGCGCAGACGTACCTTTACACCCTCGCTCAGGACAAATGTTTATATGATGAGTTATTAATATTTGTTCTGTGTCTGGGTGTGAAATATTAAAGTGATATATTTGTGATTTTTTTTAAATTTAATGTTTTTATAGTGCATTTTGACCGCGAGGAACTGGCAGAGTAGAATAGTACCAAGTGTTGTAAGAGACGACAAGGTTACCATGTGCAACAGTAAATTCACAGGACGGGTATTGCAAACACGCTTGCACAGCTTAGCAATTGTTAGGGAGGCCTGAGTCCGGCACAGGCCTTACAATGGCTGATATGGTGATGATGATGGTCATTTGTGATTCTTCAGTTACATATCTTATATCCAGGTGCATTAGGCGATTACCATGTGGCTACATGTCAATGTATGAAATGTTGTGTAAATTTATTATTATTTACATCAAACCAAAGAGTCCTCGTTAAATGAAGATCTGCTTGATGCTGCTCAACAACCTTTTTCAATGACCTGACCTCGAGATACGTTACTTAAAGCACTTGTATCAAATATTTAACACCCAGACATAACAAACACAAATATTGATTGAAGAAATGTTTGCCCTAGGTGGTGTCCGAGTCCATCACCCTTGACGAACAAGATACATCATCATTACAGCGATTGGAAGTCCACTGCTGGACATAGGCCTCCCCAAGGAAGGAGGAAATTTTGCCTAAATTGTTTGCTCGGCGATTGCTAAATCGCTGGGCAAGCGTGTTGGAAATCGCAGAGCGCAGCTTTCGCGACGCGGAGCCCATCCCCGCTCTATGTATTTGGGTTACGCTGTTTCAGGTGGATATACCGCCCTTTGATGGTTCTGGTACCTCACGGAATATTATAGATTATATAGATCTTTTTATCTCGCGGTCCGTATGTTTGTTGTGTACTTACAGTATTATATAAAAGACAGTGTGCTAGTAGATGAACATAGCCGAAATTGACCTTAAGAATTAGGGCCACGTTTTAAACAAAAATTAGATTCCATCCCCACCCGATGGATTTGAGGTACACTGTCTCAAATGGATATACCGCCATCTGTCGGTTCTGGTACCTAGTCGTTGCTTATGATACCTGGTAAAGAGGGAGGTACTATTTTACTCTGCTGGTACCTCACGAAGCCAAGACACTACCAAATGCAACATCGAGCGTCAAAGGAAGAGATTAAATATTTACCTACTACACCTATTGGAAAATTTATTTTTAATAGCCGCATTTTGGAAAAATACAAATCAAGTCTAACTTCGTATTTACCGCCCGTAAATTGCGAATAATTTAAAGTACAAACAAAGCACTTAAAAAGTCGTAAATTGTGTTATTACGCTCTTTGCCTAACGATGTTAATTTCCAATAACAAAGGAAATCATATTATTTCGCTGAAAATCCAATTTGTGTTTGAAACGTGGCCCTTGACTTTAAGGTTAATGATTTCGGCCATGTTCATCTACCAGTTCACTCTCCTTTTTATAATATACTAATTACGCCAACAAATATACTGTCCGCGAAATAGCAATACCTATAATTTGCGGTACCAGAACCGACAGATGGCGGTATATCTATCTGAAACAGCGTAACTTAAATGCACAGAGCGGGTATAGGTAGAAAGCTGCGCTCTGCAATTGCCAACACGCTTACCCGTTGCGGCAATCTTGCGCTAAAGTCCTCGTTTTTGGAGAGGCCTATGCCCAGCTGTGGACTTTCAATGGCTGATATCATGATAATTCAGAGTCAAATTGTGTTAGGCATTTATTTTTTCTAAACATTTTTCTTATAAGTTTCCGCCTGCGAATTTGTCGGCGAGGTCCTAGAGGGATTCTACGTTGCTTCCTGACAGTTCAATTGTTAAAAAAGAAAGAACTAAAAAGCCAGATCTATTCCATGGAAATATGTTCAAGTTAAATTTCAGCAAAATTTCATTCAGTGCTGTTCAGCGTTTCTGTTGTGAAAGAGCAACAAACATTCATCGACATGCCCGATGGCGCTAATGGTAGTGATCCTGTCTTGTGCGCCAAAGGTCGAGGGTTCGATCCCAGGACAAGTATTTATATGATGATATATTTGTTTGTTCTGTGTCTGGGTGTTAATATATTTAAGTAGTATATTTGTGATCTGTTCTCTGATGTCCGCAACACAAGTGCTTTAAGTGACATGTCTCGGAACCATGTAGGTGTATGAGATGTTGTAGGAGTTTATAATTATTATCTTTATTATTAATTGTATGCTCGGTGTTACTTTTGTTTCGGTTGTTGGTTGGATTTCTAACTGCATTTGCGGACCGCAGCCAAGTGAAATACAGCTCGTACTGAGTTATGGTATTTCATCTACTTGCAAAAACTTTCTTACAATCCTGCATGCATTTAAAATTGTTCCTTTCTAGAGTGTGATTTTAGTGGATTATTTAATATCCATTAATTTCAGATTATTTTGGAAGCTTTTGGAGATGACACCTATCGTAGAAAGTACAATGGGCACAATATATACTTTATTTATGACGGGCCAGACGGTGCAGATGGTAGTGATCCTATCTTATGCGCCAGGAGTCGTGGGTTCGATCCCTACCCAGGACAAATATTTATATGATGATATTTGTGTTTGTACTGTGTCTGGGTGTTAAAAATATGTATTTAAGTATTATCCACAGACTCAGGTCGATGTATGAGATGTTGTGTGAATTTTGCTTCCATACTCTTGCGATTTCTTTGTTATTTTGTTATTACACATTCACGTCCATACTCATTCAGAAACAAGGTAACTATCAAATTAGTAATGATGGAGTAGGTAAAAAATATCAAGTATCTTATTTTCGCCAGTTTTCTTACTTATTAAGTTCACAATATAAGCTATAAAGACATCATTAATACAGTCACCGATCGCTTGGATGACACGAATCTGTTATGGCGTTCACACACCGCGACGACGATGTTAATAAATGACTATTGGGGTAATCGGTGGGTGTAAACCGTCACGTGCGACTATTATGCGAGTGGGTAATTTTGATAGGTCTACAATTATCGAGACATTGTTGTATTGAAGCTGATTTAATTATTCCCTAATTAAATCAAAGTGGAAATATCTCGGCTGAATACTATGTTGTTTTTGTATTCGTCATTACAGTTATTGGAAGTCCACTGCTGGACATAGGCCACCCCAAGAAAGGAGGAACTTTGCGAGCGTGTTGGCAATTGCAGCGCAGCTTTTGCGGCGGGTATGTTGCTGCCCATCCCAGCCATCTGCATTTGAGCTACACTATTTCTTATTGATATACCGCTATCTCTTGGTTTCGGTACCTTAGTCGCCTTCGGTACCTTAGACAGCTTCTATGTAGCAAGACGAGGGTGCAGGATTGCAATTATGGGTAAAACCCCTCATTATTCTTTATTGTATAGAAGAGGCTGTACATCATTGGAGGTTTTACAACTGATAGGAGAATGGTTATATATATATATATATATATATATATATATATATAATTCTACTGATGAAGCGGCCTATATACAACGGCTGTTGGGTTCGCTAGTATTGGCAAATAATCGATTGCTAAACTATACTATATTGTAATTAAAAAAACAGGTTTATTTTACGTGCGTTCGGAAATGATAAATAAAATCTTACAATTTCACACACTGAATCCGAATTTGGTAGCACAGAGCCCTTGAGCTTAGTAAGTATATAAGATAACAGAGGAATTAAATATATAATACTTAAATACATTTACGGGTTGCTATATTTATCCGGAAAAAAAGACATTTCAGTTTTAATTGACGGCGACATTTATAATTCTCATTATTGTGCTTTAAAGTAAAAAATAATATTTTTCTGAAAGTAAGTACTCATAATTGATACTATCTTTACTTGAATATTGTTTTGTTCATAATATTATAGTAAATTAATTTCAGATATTATTTTATATGGTAAAGGTATCATCACGTATAACAATAATTTCTAGATATTTTATGACTTATATATACGTTCCATTTTCAAATTATTAAAAGGTGTATAGCGCCACAATTTTTTTTTCTGCACATCACCAAAAGCATTACCTGTAACGACTCCACATCCGTTATCCGATTATCAATCAACACGGTCACAATCGGCAATCGAATCGATTTTGTATCGATACACGGTCATTATTCACCTCATAAATTAGTAATCGAATCAATGTAATAGGCCGGTGATAATTTCGGAACGGGCTATTTGGTACGGTTTCAAATTTCACGGATGTCGAACGGCTGGATGTGTTATGGGTATAACTGACGCTTGAGCCTTCTTGTGACGTCATTCACGGCTGTCAATAAGTATTACTGCGGGGCCCTTTCACACTTTTTTCGTTTAAATGGGTTACAACAAAGCGGTTAAATAACGTGTTCTTTTTTTTAATTATCTGATTTATAAGTGTGTTTGAATGCAAGTAGATATAATTTTGATATTTAAAATTTTGTCGGTTTTAAGTTGCAAGAGACTGTAAAATGAATTTTATAATGCTTACCAATATATATGTTTTTTTTAAATGAAATGTATCTTGTATATAAATACATTATTATTATTTTCAATGTGTTTTATTATACTTTCACCGTTTAATCTGAGAACAATAACCTTAAAATTATCACTTTATTTCCTATTTATGAGTGACGTTTAAATGGGTTATAGAAGCGGATAAATAATGCGTTCTTTTTTCAAATTATCTGACTTTGAAGTGTATTTGAATGTAGGTGGATATGGTTTTGCTATTTTTAATTTTGTCGGTTTCTATGTTGTTAGAGACTGTGAAATTAATTTTATAATCCTTACTAATAGTTATATGTTTGTTATGTTTTTTTAAATGAAATTTATCTTGTATTTATTTATTTTATTATACTTTTACCGTTTAATCTAGAAACTATAACCCGATAAAATTAGAAAGCAATATGTTGTGAAGTAAAGAAACATACAGAGTCGCATTCAAAAAGATAATTTATGTCTGAAATCTCAAATTCTCAAAGAAATCTCTTGAAAGTATCACTTTATTTCCCATTTATGATTGACATTTATACATATTAGTATATTGCATCACATACATATTGCCTTCATAATACAAATGTACATATTTTGTACCTTCCTTATCACACAGAGATACAGCTCTTATAACTCATACAGTATGAAGATGTATAGAAGTAAAACCATATTAGGTAGCCTTAAAGCCTAGATGCACTAGTTCTGGACTGCTAGTGTTAATTCTTTAGTTATCTGATATCTATAACACAACTGCTTTAAATAACTTACCTCGAAAACAGCTCAATGTATTAGATGTTGTGTGAATTTTTTTAATGTATAAACGAATATATTTAATAAAATTACTTTTTAAAGGCTTTAAACTACCGTTTATTTGACTTTCATAGTTATATGTTGTACTACACCTTCTTATATATACTTTCAATCATCATAGTCATCACGTCGGCTGTTGGACGTCCACGGCTGGACATAGGCCTCTTCAAATGTGTCCTGCGCGATCAGGCGGAGTTAATCAGGTCGTTTGTCCACCTTGTGGCTGGGCGTCCAACGCTGCGCATGCCACTGCGCTTGCCAAAGTCTCCGTTCTAGAAACTTATGGCTCTATAGGTTAGACCATGTGCTAAGTGTCTTATCCACCACTATTTCAACTTATTAGCCCTTATTGTTCTCTCACAAAGAAACAAAATATTGATAACAACTTAAACTAAGTAATAGTTATTTATTGATTTATCGTACTTTTATACTTGTATTACAGTACCGTGTGGTACTGGCATGGTAAAATAGTATCTCCTCCGGAACAAGATGTTGCAATAGGTGACTGGGGTAGCGACAGAGTAGAATAGTGCCTCCCCGGAATAAGATGTCGTAATAGGTGACCGAAGCAGTGTAACTCAAATGCACAGGGTGTAGATTGGCATCAGCATCCCTGTCCCAAAACCAAAGTCTTGACTTGATTATCTAAGCCTTGAATATGACTTACATTAAAATAAATATTACTGCCATAAGATACCGGCAGAGTAGAATAGTACCTCCCACTGCACCAAGTGTCGTAAGAGGCGACTAAGGTATCAGAACCGACAGGTGGCGGTATATTCATTCGGAACAGTGCAGCTAAAATGCCGAGGGCGGAGATGGGCAGCAGCATTCCCGTCGTAAGAGCTGCGCTCTGCGATTGCTAACGCCCTTTCCCAGCGCAGCAATTATGGGCAAAAAGCCTCTCTTATTGGAAATGCTTATGTCCAGCAGTGGACTTTCAATGGCTGGCATGAAGATAATGATGACCAAAAAAATAATAAAACAGTGTGTGAAAACTCGTGCATGTGTTTGTGATTATGTGAGTGTAATTAAATTATCATCATATCAGCTATAGGACTTCCACTTCTGGGTGTAATCCTGAGGCATTCTCGACAGACCCTGGACGGGCCAGATGGCGTTGATCATAGTGATCCCAATTTGTTTTTGCTAAGGATCGTAGAAACAATCTCCTCCCAGAATAAACATTTATATAATGATATTTGTGTTTGTTCTATATAAATTATACATATTTAAGTATTACATTTGTGATTCCTCTGTTGTCTGACATCCGTAATACAAGTGCTATAAGTGACTTATCACCGAGTCAAGTCAGCGAATGAGAGTTTGTATACATATATTATTGTAAAGATTAAACAGAAGGGTGGAGGATTGTTATAACTATTACTATCCTTGACTAGCAATCACGGCCCTGCTATCTTTGGGGTAGGCTATTGGATACCGCCACCTACGACATCTGCGACTAAGGGTGCTTCAAATTAATTTATCAATTATTCTAAAATCCATTAAAATACTTGAAAATCCTCATGAATATACAAAATGATTTACATACTCGATAAGCGGACAGATGTACAGACGGTGCACCGTGAGTTATTCGTATATACGTACAAATGAATATTTTTTTTAATCGAGTTGCTTATCAGTACTGTGAAAACTAGTTTCTGAGTTACCGTTTGAGGTAGCAGTAGTAATTTGCAAGCGGTATTGTGTATTGGAAATATTGTTTGTTCCAATTGTGTATTGATTGTAATTATTTGATTACGATTCCTTTTAATAGATTGTTGTAGATATAGAAAATGTGCATGCACCTTTTGATTTAAAACTAGTAGTAATTAACATAAAATTATATGGAAATACAGTAACACGCTCAGTACTTTGGACTTCATTATAATGACAGATGCCAATATAGTGAAGTTATTTGGCATCATAATTTGTTAATAATATTTACCGTGAGGTACCGGCAGATATGAATAGTACCTCCCCTTGTATCAGGTGTCGTAAGAGGCGACTAACATACCAAAACCGACAGATGGCGGTATATCCATCCGCAACAGTGTAGCTTTAATACACAGCGCGGGTATAGGCAGCAGCATCCTAGTTGCAAAAGCTGCGCTCTGCGATTGCCAATAAGCTTGCCCAGCGCGGCAATTATGGGCAAGATTCCCGCTTTTTTGGGGAGGCCTATGTCCAGCAGTGGACTTCCGATGGCAGATTTGATGATTGTTCACATTACAAAAGTTTCATATATAAAGCATACCAGATTATTTATTAAAACAAAAAACAAAACATAATTTTGACGGCCACGGTGGCGCAGTTGTAGTGATCCCATCTTACGCGCTAAAGATCGTGAGTTTGATCCCTACCCAGGACAAACATTTAATTATAATTAATAAATAATTGATAATTTAATTTGATGTGTCTGAATTTTCAATTCAATATATGTTTTTATACGAGATACGAGATTTAGCGTGAATTATTACATTACTATCGGGTGTCCCATCGGAGTAGGCAGAGATAATGGATCTATCTTGGCATACCTCTCTTGCTTCCCTTACTCGCATAAGTCCTTTCATACACTCGCTCGCTTATTCTTGCCTGGTTCTTCTTTAATACTACTTCTACTTGGTTAAGGTTTATATTCATTTTCTTCCGTTCTATATTTGTGCAGACATTCTACTCGTATTTTCATCCTTCCTTTGTTCATATCAATACCATCTCAAAATTACTTCCTCTATTCACATCCCATTGATCTCTTATATAAAAAATGTATAAACATTATTTATAAATATCACCTTAGTTTGACAGTTGTCACTTTAATCCAGTTGTCAGTCTGTTTTTGACGCTCGCACAGCTGTGTCAGATCTAAGCTGAACTGGATAATTGGTTTAAACTGGTAAGTTAAAATCTAATATTGGAAATAGGTTTAGATGTTTAGTTTTAAAAACTCTTATCGTGACAATATATCAAGATAAGTCTACGTCGACGGAGCCGCGGGCGAAAAGCTAGTCAAGCGTAATTTCTCTGATTGGATTTCATGTTATGCAGTACCCATTATTATTATTTGACAAAATAGAATATCTGAGTGAGGTACCGGCAGAGTGGAATAGTAACTTCCCTTGAACCTAATGTCGTGAGAGGCGACTAAGGTACCGGAACCATCCAAAACATACCATCCAAAACATTACAGCACAAATGCAAAGGACGGGAATGGGCAGCAGTATCTTCGTCGCGAAAGCTGCGCTCTGCGATTGCCAATACGCTTGCCCAGCGCGGCAATTATGGGCAACATTCCCCCTATCTTGGGGTGGCCTATGTCCTGCAGTGGACTTTCAATGGCTGGTATGATGAAATGTAATATCTAAAATGATACATGGAAAATAGTTTTATTTTAAGTATGTACCTATATGAAGCTAGGTCATTGACCGTTTAATTTAATGTTGCATTTTTTTATATTATTAACTCAACGATTTTACGTAATAACCTGTATTTTTCTAGACACTTCATGCTCCGAGATAAGTTGAATTGTGTTACGGGCATTACACAATACCCAGACACAAAACAATAAATAATATAAAGTATAGATATTTCGTTATCTCATCCAGGTATCTTCAATCTCTGTCCGTCTCTCAAAATTCACGTGCATTAATATAAAAATCATACCGTAACTCGTTGTGATAAATTTCAAAATTGAGTGACCGTTAGTAACGGCGAGAAATCACGTTAAACTTTATATTTTCCCGATTGATAATTGTTGAGAATCGATTTGTTACGATTCTTGGACCTTTTTGTGTTAAAATTAAAAGTTTTGGGAATATGTTTATGGTTATGACGTTTTTTTTTCGTTAAAAGATGTTTGGACACATATTCTTTGTCTTTTTAACACATAGTTTAAAAAGTTAACTTATTAAATTTTGTTCTGAGATTTTTTTTGTAGTCTGACAGCTCTCATTGCATTAAAATGTGTATTATTATAAAAATAAATAAATTCTGAGATGTTTAAAGCATTTGTGTTACGGAAATCAGACATCAGAGGAATAACAATAATAAAACTTAAATACTTATAGATAATATAACTTACTATAGAAACAAAATAAATATAAATATTAATTTCGATAACCATCACTCAAAAGGACTACCTACTACGAACTGCGCGATCAGACCCGACAAATTGTTAAAAAAGAAATTCCTTTATGAATGTTTATAGAATAGTTATAACAAAAATAAAATTGCTTTTACATATTATATGTCCATTTATAAATTAAATTAACTACGAGTTAATAAGCATAGGTAAAACGTTAATTAAGGCAAATAATGACTGCCTATAAAAATATATATTATAGAATAAACACCTTAATACTTTAAAACGCGGTTTATTTAACTTTCACATTAAAATTCGTCAAAGCGACTATTTCAAAGAGAGCGACCTATCATCATTATTACAACCATTAGAAATGCACCAATGGACATAGGCGTCCCCAAGGAAAGAGGGAATTTTGCCCATAATTGCCGCTCTGTGCAAGCGTGTTGGCAATCGCAGACCGCAACTTTTGCGACGAGGATGCTGCTGCTCATCCCCATCCTATGCATTTAAGCTACACTGTCTCGGATGGATATACCGCCACCTGTCTGTTCTGTTACCTAAGTCGCCTTTTACGATACCTGGTGCAGAAGGAGGTACTATTCTACTCTGCCGGTACCTCACGGCTTTTCTATTATAAATAGATATTATAGTATTTAAATTAATTTATAAATTTACTCGCGTTAAAAATATGCAGATAAAATGTAGAGTTAAATAAAATTATAAAAAAAAATTCTTTCATAATTACATAATTTTTAGATATTAATGAAATTTCTGAAAACTAATAAACAAAATAAATCCTTTTTTTAAAATATTGACATTAGTTACTAATATTAATAAAATAATTGAGATATTATATTTGTAATAGAAACGTCTATGCCATTACTGTGTACAAATCAAATCAACATTGCATATTAATTGAAATGCAAAATGCATTTGAATATCGGTGGTGTAATATCAATTGAAATATTACATTTATAAGACAGCTGTCATTTAAGAAACTGAAATATTTGTTAAGAACGCATTTAACTCAGTTGAGAGATGAATTGTTCTACTTTCTTTATTTGAATAGATTCTAATTAAAGGAATTATCTCTTTCCAAAATTATAACCTTATGAATAGAAAAAAAAAAGTTTTATATAATAACGTCTTTATTGGCTCCATTTTAAAATATATAATCTGATTAAACTTTTCTTTATACAATACGACAATTCATTAGCAGCTGAAATATATTAAAATCTAATTAGGTACTAATTATTCTTTGACTTTTATCTATTCACTGAAATTACATGGTGATTGGTTAGATTAATATAATCGTTTAGGGTTTTAAAACAAAACTGAATTAAATCTATTAATAAAAACGAATGCAGTCTTAATACTATAATAATCTTTTTTTTGAGTAGGTACATATAAAAACAATCATCAGTTATAATAAACTGATAAATAGAAACTTAATACATGCCTAGATATATATATACATAAGTTATAGACTGATAAATTGCTCTTCAAGGAGGTCCCAAAAACTCAAAAGAACGCTAGCGTCAAAACTTTCCTAGCCTACGAACATTGAAACATTTTTAAATTTACGATATAATTGAAAGATTTTATTATCCACATTTAAAACCATGAGAGAGAGAGAGGGGTTTAATTGGCTATAAAAAACATAAAATATTTTCCGTCGGGGTCACCCCAAAAATATTTGAGCACCACTGACCTCTTCCCATTTCGCCGGCGGCGCTTCGTCGCGTACACCGTGCCCAGCTGGCTCGAGTGCGGCTGCGGCGGCGGCCGAAGCAGGCTGGTTTCCACGCATCCATCTAGCGCGTACCCCTGCTCCCAACCGCCGCACAGCTGCAGTTTCGGCTGTGTCGCTATCTTGACACCCGCGCCTTCCACTATGGGCTCAAGCGTGTCATTGAACACCGTTGCTTGTTCCAGCGTCACTGTTGAATTGGGACTAATCTTGGAGATTGCTGCAACGCGCGGTTGCAGGCGTGCTGGTGTGAAGCGCTGTGGTTTTTCCGATGACTGTTGTAGGATGGGGTCGCGGCGGTAAAGTTTATTATTCGCTGGCTTGGAACACTTTGATTGTCACTTTACTTTATTATGTTATGACTTAGTTGCAGTCCAATTATTTTCTTTCTATTCACAGATATTTATATAGTGTTTAATACGTTTATAGTATGTTTGTTTTTGGTTGACTCGAATCACTTGTAGTTTTAGATTTATTTATAATGTTATTTATTGCACTTGTTGAAGTTTTTTTTTATCTTTATTTACACGTAGATTTAGTGTTTTGGTGTTCTATTAGTTACTTATGTTAGTAAATTGATCTATTTGAGCATATATGCTGTGAAAAGTATTTTTTAAATCATATAACAAGACCCCCCAAGTTTATTAGTTCTATTCATGATACAATTGTTAACGAATCGACATTTTTAAAAACTCAATTTGAATATATGAAATAAATGTTAATAGAATTCGACTGAAAATTTGTCATACAAACACTTAAATATAACTACTTATGTGGAAGATACTTTGAGCTACAGTACAAACACGCAAATCGATTGGAAGATTCCACAATGACCCCCAAACTGCACACCGGATCGCCTACTCAACACTGGCCACTTTGTTTTTATTCAGTCTTTATGTAACGCGTATGTTTTCAAGCTAACACCAGATGTCACTGTGGGGAATCAATAGCACCCAAAACTTTTGCACTTACTTCAAAAATCCAATAAGAATCTTCATAGTTTTAACATGGGACACTGTTAACACTGCCTGCTAATCGAACAATTGTACCACAAACACGACCGAGATTGGCGATAATTTTTTTTTCATACGTTCACGTGATAAAATTTGAGGTTATGTTTTATGAGGAGGAACGCGTGGCGCTTACACCAAGCGCCGAGTGTAGTTTGGCCGCTCTATCCCCTATACCCCTAACCGGGGGGGGGAGGCGACTAATCACACCACGCCCCCCACTTCGCGAGAACCAATCAGGCAGGCCCGGCATCATCAAAGCGCGCACGGGGCCGCACTGAGTGACGTATATTTTTATTTTCACGAACAATTGCAGTCTCCTCTTTTACTTTTTGGCCCGCACTTGCATTTGTTTTAAGTCGGATAGCTCCTGTTTGTGGAATAGCTCGAAGTGCCAGTTACGATGCTGACGGTTACAAGTAAGGACTGACTGGCGTCGGGGGTTGGCGATAAAGGTTTCGAATACCCAGAAATCTAGGCGCGCCCAAATCTTTTTGTGAAACAAAAAAGAGAACGACTTTGTTCAGCCATTTTGTAATTTATTCAGTGTTGTTGAACTTAGTATGTTCCGAATGGTTTCTTTGCGATACTATTTGTTAACGGCGATTGCGAAAAATGTGAGTGATGTTGCACTATGTTTAGAATCTAAACATTATCATTAAATTTACCAATTTCCTGGATTCAACTTTTTTAATGTAATTATAACAATAAGTGACGTGCTAAAATTTTAACTAAAATTGGACTTTTTTGATCGATCTTGCTTAAGTGGTTGTGACTTCACAACAGACATACAAATTTAACACAATCAGAATATTTAGAAAAATCCCCCTCACTCCTAAATACGTCCCCCGCGCCAGTCGGTGACGTCACAAGATGGCCGCTGCGGGGGCGAGTTTTCACATTTTCCCCTTGGCAGCCGACGCAAACGGACAAAGGGATGCTCCACTTTTATATTTGCCTATGTAATTAAATGCCAATTTGGATGTTTTACTGTCAAGATACAATTTGTATAGTTATCCAGAGTACAAAGGTCTTTAAGTGATTTGTTAAACAATATTGATATAAACTGTACGAACTATTTCTTCAAGGTCGTTTTTATTATTATTTTATCGAAGCAAGCTTTAGACAGTGAAGCTCCCAAACGGCTTAGCCACGGCTAAAATATAGGAACAACTTTCTCAATATATATTTACTAGGTCTACGGCACTAAGATCTCGTACAAAGATAGAGACATAAATCGTAAATGATACTTCAATACCTCGCAAGTAGCTTTAGTTAATAAGGTCCATTTTCCATTTGTTCTAATTAAATTTTTAACTTTATTTGCAAATGCTACTTACGTGATATTTTCACTATCGTCGACGATATATATATCAATGAATTTCTACCGCCAAGCAGCAGTGTTGGCATACCTGTTCCGCTGTAAAAGGCAAAAGCAGTGAAATTACTTGCTCGAGTAACATTATATTCGAGTGATAAGGCTGTTGACACAGTAGTGATATATGTTTGTGCATAAGCATTAAAGTTAATTTTCTTATTTTTCTTAATGGAATATTCACACAACATCTCATATATCAACCTGACTCCGTTGTAAGTCGCTTAAAACACTAGTGTTAAGGATAACAGAATATTAAGCAATCCCCAAACAAATTTATCCTGAAACGCTGTCTCCGTACTTTATTTACTGATGCTGCTTTTCTAACTTTATAACCCTATTTCTGATGTACGCTATTTTATGTATATAAATGTATATATATATTTTTTATATCATATGCATTTATTGCGTTTATTTATACAAATATGTATACCAAGTTTATTTATTTTGTATATATATTGCCTGCACCACTATATATATTTTTTTTCTGTTTTGTGTAATGGTTGACTGGGAGATAATGCCATCTGGCATTAAGTCCGCCATTTGTAACATTTTGTGTAATAAAGTTAAATAAATAAATAAAAAAAAACAGACAGCAGAGGAATCTTAAATATAATCATATAAATATTTGTCCTGGGTGGGGATTGAACCCACGACCCCTGCATAAGACTGGATCACTTTATAGGTTATGATGACGATTCACGCTGCATGGGTAATTGGATTGTTTGCCACCTTTTTAAGTGTTATAGGTATTTAAAATTTATATTATTTAAAACTATTAGTTATATTTATTGTAATTTATATTTCCATAATACAATCACAATAATAGCAATAAATTCATTATTACACAAAGCTAATATAAACATTAAAGTTTAATATTCAAAAATCTTAACGCATTCAGAAATTGTGCTACCGTTTGAGTAAGAGAAACTAATAGATTATATGTGTATAGGATATAAAAGTTAAATATATATAAACAAAATTAAAACAACAAAGAAATTAAAAATACATAAATTGGAATGCCATTAGAAGTCCTCTGCTGAACATAGGCCTCCCCAAGAAAGGGGGAATTTTATCCATAACTAGGGACGGGAATGCTGCTGCCCATACCCGCCCAGTGGCATTAGACCTATAGGTACCGCTTCGAATGGATATACCGCCGTCTGTCGGTTCTGGTACATCAGTCGTCAGGTACAGTGGGAGGTACTATTCTACTCACCCGGTACCACATGGTCATGCCTGTAACATACGGCCAGTAATTAAATATTTTGTAATAAAAGTAAATTAACAACGGATACATTAAGTAGTGGAAAGAGTACTGCGATATCTTAGTTATGAAAATATAAATCTCTTTTTCAGTTTTCACTCGTCGTCACGACGCAGATGCTGCTGCCCATCCCCGCCCTATGCAATTAGGTTGTACTCTTTCGTCATCCTACTATATTACACTAATGCCGCCACCTATCTCTATCTTGTTTTAAGCCTCGTTGTCTTTAATGGGTATAACGCCATTTATAGGTTGTAATGCAAGGAAGTACGGTTGTTCTGCAGGTACTCCATTTGTTCTCAAGTCTAAATCACTGATGTCTATCTTAACTTCTCAATTCTTATTTGACAGACAGTACAAAAACAATATTTATTTAAAATAGGTTACCATGATAAAAACAAATGATAATAATAGAATATCAATCTCATACGCTGATCTGGCTCCTAGATAAATAGTTCAGTGTTACAGATATAAGACAACAGAGAAATTACATATACAATACGTAATTACATATTAATAACACCCAGACACAGTACAAATAGAAATGTTTATCATATAAATTAACATATAATTTACTATATAAATAAAAATAAACATATTTTTTTGCATTGGATGGGGTTGGACCAACCATCCCCATCAAGACATAAAATTATGATTTCCGGCGCACAAGATGGGATCACTCATATCTACGCTTCAGGCCTGTCAATATTATGAATACATCATACCAGGCATTGAAAGCCCACTGCTGGACATAGACCTCCCCAAGAAAGACTGAATTTTGCTCATAATTGGCGCGCTGGGCAAGCGTGTCGGCGAATTTGCTTAATATATATCTCTCGTATCTATCATATCTTTTCGAAAATCATCATCTGAGGAGGGGAAAGGGGGTGTAAAGTGAATATTCTATCTTATGATAGTTTAACAAATTAAAGCGAGTGAAACTGTAGGACTCTGTTATTTTTCATTTTATATTTAAGCCTATCAGTTTAATCTAATGTGGTTTCTCTATTGTCTTTATTTATGTAATTAGGTCAGGAGTTCATGTAATTTATGCAGTATATTAATAAACTATTGTTATTAACAATATTATAAGCGCAAAATAATAAAAAAATATTAACATGCTTCTTATATTTAGCAAAATTAACTATTACCTAATTATTATGCGAAATAAACCTATACTAATACAACTCTCTCTCTCTCTCTCTCTCTCTCTCTCTCTCTGTCTCTCTGTCTTCGCAATCGTCGGTTTTCCATAAAACATATTTAAAATGATTATATAATTAATATTGCTATTTAAAATAAGGTTTGGTGATAGAAGGGTAAATATTAAGGGTTGTAAAATTTTTAATGCAAAATAAAAAAAAGTAGTCCAAAAAATTTTATGAAAATGTTAGGGTTGGATAACCTTTATGACTTAGGGGTATGAAAAGTAGCTGATTCTTAGAACAACAAAATGTGCATATAAAATTTCATAAGAATCGGTCAAGCCGTTGCGAAAGAGTATGGTAACTAGCACTGTGACAAGAGAATTGTATACTTTAGATTGTTACAAAATTAAAGAGTTTGTTTGTTTGATCGCACTAATCTCAGGAACCGCTGGTTTGATTTAAAAAGTTCTTTCAGTCTTAGATATCTCATTTATCAAGGATAGCTACTATACTGCCAAAGTCACTGTTCCATGCGAACGAAGTCGCGGGCATTGCTAGTTTAACGATAATTCTGGCAATGAAATCTTTATATGAAAATCGAATACGTCAATCCATTTGAACATCACGATAGACTTGACAATTTGACAGGTCATTTTGAATTCTATTCGTATTTAGAAGACGGTTTTATGCAGTTACCATGAAATCGTAATGGGTCAGGCATATAACAGTCCATGGTTACCGATGAATAATTGATTTTAAGTAGAAAATTGGGGATACGACTTGGTTCTTAGTTAGAAATATCCATTACTCGATTAGACGGGCCCGATGGCACATTCTGTAATGCCTATCTTATGTACTAAAAGTCCACCAAGGACAAACATTTCTGATGAAAGTTTGTATCGGATTTATAAATACATATGTGCTTTAAGCTACTTCTAACAGAGTCCGGTCATTGCAGCAGCTAAATTACTGGGTAAATGTATCATTTTTTATGTATATACATATTCCACAACAGCTCATGCATTAACCTGTCTCTGTGGTAACTCGCTTAAAACACTTGTGTCACGTACATCAGACAACAAAGGAATCACAAATATACTACTAAAATATATATATTTAACACCCAGACACAGAACAAACACAAATATCATCATATAAATACTTGCTCTGGG
Source organism: Heortia vitessoides (assembly GCA_020976665.1). Classification (NCBI taxonomy): domain Eukaryota; kingdom Metazoa; phylum Arthropoda; class Insecta; order Lepidoptera; family Crambidae; genus Heortia; species Heortia vitessoides. Next base: position 1,777,751 of record JACJUM010002477.1, on the reverse strand, counting down.
TGGGAATCGAGCTCACAACTCTTGGCGCTCAAGATGCGCTCTGCGATTACCAACATGCTTACCCAGCGCGGTGATTATGGGCAAAAACCTCCTTTCTTAGAGGGGCCTATATCTAGGAATGGACTTCCAATAGCTGATATGATGAATCTGCTGCCCTCTGCAATCCGACTTTGTTATTAAACTTTACAATAACATTGCTATATCAGAATAACATCAGAACTACTCTTTTTATAGACATTTGATAAATATTTTTAATGATATAGCTGCTAGCTTTCATACAAAAATTGTGTATATCCTCGTTCTCATTAACATACAGAACTTTATATAGTATTTTGTTTATGTAAAGAGACCTTAATTCAACTGGATATGGCTATTGTGCAACTAGGCGCAAACCTTTATCACAACCAGTATGTTGTGCAGGTACTTTTCTGATGGCTGGTGTAACGAACATGCTGTAAACTTAGTTTAAAGAAGGCTCGTGACCTATTTCTTTAAATAGCCTATAAGGTCATCAGGGTCTACGATCTTTTTAGTACTATTGTAATTTGTAAATCTATGGACATAATATCAGCTATTGGAAGTCCACCGTTGGACATGGACCTTAGGGAGGCCCTTGTAGAGAGGAGCTTTTGCGATTTGGATGCTACCGCCCATCCCCGCCCTGTGAGCTACTTGTTTTTGACTGGATGTACCACCACTGGCGGTTGTAGGACCTTATTATCTTCTGACGACACCTGGTACAGATGGAGGTACTGTTTATTCTACTCTGCGTGTACTTTACGGTTTATATTAAAAAGTAAATCTATATTTAAGGACAAAATAATTACGATTTCGATATGCCTACTTAACAAATGATTATGGTAAAGGTATTTTGCATGGAATAACGATGAATTATATTAAAGAAAATATTTACTAGAAAAAAAATCAATTCGTCTCTGACTTGGAGACTTGAACTCGAACTGTCTCGGTCAAAATCTCAGTAGCACAACGGTAGTACATTCTCTCGTTATGGAAAAAATGCAGGTTCAAGTCCTGCCTAAAGAGTGAGATACTCTTTTCTAAAAAAGATATTGTTTGAATTAAAGATGTTCTTAGCTCTTAATTAACTGTATAATCCGACAAATATCGGACAACCAAGGCTCTATTGCAATCATATATATTATTCATTTGTTTATTGCTTTAAGTTTATTAATGACGGGCGCAGATGCAGTTCAACAAACAAAGTCTAGATCAGAACCTGCCATAAAACCCACCTAATTAAGTCCTAACATGACCTGACAATAAAGAATTATATTATTAAAAAAACACCCAGTAAATTTACTTTACCCTTAAAGCCTTAACACAGCAATGTGAATACTGCTGCCTGACAGAAATAGATGACATTGTGCTACGCAGACGACCTTTGTAACAAGTCTACTTCAGTTAGCAATTCCTAAAATTGCTTAGATTATATGAAAGTATATTTTTAATACTCCTATGACAAAAGAACTTATAGGTAAATAAATAATAATAATAATAAATTCACAAAACCTCTCATATATAAATTTCATGATAAATATTTTGAATCACATGTGTTACGGATGTCAGACAACAAAGGAATCACAAATATAGTTCTTTAATATATATATTCAACACCTTTAACGGACAAGATAGGATCACAACTCTGTCAAATCACCAGTATTTACATAGTTTAGATGTCAAAGAAAGATTAAAACTTCTTCCCGAAGTCCCTTTGAGATGACATAAAGTCTAAAAAAGTCGATTTCAAAAGTCTATAAAGTCGATTTTCGAAGTCTAAAATGCCTTATTATAATGCTTAATTATAATCATTACAACAAGTGTCTTATTATTTTTGAATCCAATGCTTTGTAAAATGCAATATTTTTCATTTATATTCCTCTCCTATTAATCGTCACATAATATTATATAGCCTACTAGCAACGCCGTCGGTTTCCTTCGCATTACGTTGTAAAACAAACCTAGTATCATTTATGCATCGCTGTTATTGACCCTAGCGTGATGTTATATAACCTAAAACTCTTCTTGATAAGTGGGCTATGTAATACTGCTTTTTTATGACCTTATCGTTTAGACCCAGCGTTGATATGTCAGTCAGTTTATCCTTTTATATTTATAGATTATGCGTAAATATTTCTAAGAATCCAATACTCAGTTACTTTATCAATCATCATTATGGCAGTCTCAGAACGTTTTCTGTTAGATACATTCATTGAATACATTCATTTCAAGAAAACAGAAATGATTATACCAGTCATTAGAAGTTCACTAGTAAACATAGGCATCCCCACGAAAAGGGGAATTTTGCCCATAATTGCCGCGCTGGGCAAGCGTGTTGGCAATCGCTGAGTGAAGATTTCATGACGGGGATGCTACTGCCCATCCCCACCCTATACATTTGAGCTGCACTGTCTCAGATGGATATACCGCCATCTGTCAGTTCTGGTACCTTAATCGCCTCTTACGACACCTAGTACAGAGGGAGGTACTATTTTTCTCTGTTGGTACCTCACGGAAAACAGGAATATTGCCCGTAATTTCCGCGCATGAATTGTGTTACGCTATGTTGAGTGCGCCATCGTTGGATAGCTCAATCGCTTCTCACGACACCTAGCACAGCTGGGCGGAGCCCGACGACCAGATGTGTAAAATATTTACTTAATTACAAAAGCAATTAAATGTTTATATATTATTATATATTTTGTACAAAGTTGTTTATTGTTTTGAATTGTATTCCTTCTTCAAGGTAATAAATAACTTACTGTGAGCACAAATGGTAATGGAAGTTTTTATTCACACAATTAACTGAATGCAGGTTTTCTAGACATTTTTCAGTTATCGATCATAATTAATTTAATTGACCGTAGGTAGATCGAGACAGCTGCAAGAAATATTGATTTGAATAAGATAAAAAATATTTTCTGATGAGGGAATCGACTTTGAAAAAACTAGCCTAAAAATTAGCTGATGTTCAAACGTATTTTTGCCTTTGAAGAGCCTGTTGGCGCATTCGTTAGTGAACCTACCTTATTTCTTTAAATAGCCTATAAGGTCATCAGGGTCTACGTTCATTTTAGTACTATTGTAATTTGTAAATCTATGGACATAATATCAGCTATTGGAAGTCCACCGTTGGACATGGACCTTAGGGAGGCCTTTGTAAAGGGGAATTTTGACCATGATTGGGCAAGCATATTGGCAATTGTAGAGAGGAGCTATCACGATTTGGATGCTGCCGCTCATCCCCACCCTTTGAGCTGCTCGTTTATTATCCTCTGAAGACACCTGGTACAGATGGGGGTACTATTTATTCCACTCCGCGTGTACCTTACGGCTTATATTAAAAAGTAAATCTACATTTAAGGATAAAATATTCACGATTTCAATATGCCTACTTAACAAATGATTAAGGTAAAGGTATTATACATTGAATAACGATAAATGATATTAAAGATAATATTTACTAGAAGAAAAATCATCGCGCATTCGTTAGTGAACCTACCTTGCTATCGTGGATTCGATTGGTACTCAGGAAAAATATTTATGTTGGTACGATCTGGGTGGTAAAAGTATGAATTTGAGGATAATATTTGTGATTATTGACGTGACAACGTCTTATAAATTGGTTTGCCGGGTGACACTTCAAGAAACTGCGTTATGCTCCGCTCACGTTATGCGCTCACAATGAGAGCGAGTGAGAGGCACGCGTCCCTCTCACTCGCTCTCATTGTGACGTGTGTTACGCAAATGTATTGCAAGTTATTGTATGTATATTTGTATATAAATACGTATGTATGTGTAAAGGTAAAAATAAAATTTTGTTAATATGAAATTCAGTGCGAGATTCTTTGTATAAATTAATGTTTTAAATATAATTCTTTGTATAAATAAATGTTTTAAATTGTTACTATTATTTCATCCTTATTCCTACTATACGAATGAATATTCACATTAAAATTATTTTACCACTCAAAGTCGTTGTCACGTAAAACTTTCGCCCGTATACCGACTTTACAGGCAACCAATTTTTTTGTCTAATATCGAAAACAAAAGTGCTATGAGCTCTTCGATATCGCGGAGTCAGGTCTACAAATTAGACATTGAGAATTTAATATTTTTACCTCATAACGATATATGCTATGATTCCTCTAAATGAAATTAAATAACTGCTATCGATTACTGATTTTTTTGTGCATGTTATTGCTTTTTGGTATTTATAGGTGTATATTTTTTACCTCCACTGTTTGACATTTAAATTGCACTTTACGATATTGAATTCGCAAAATATATTTCTTTACACATAATGTTTTTGCTAATTACAAAGTTATGGCTTAGTTCTTATAAACGTTTCAGATGGCGGCATCTGTTAGTTTCACAGCAATTGTGTAACATTTGCCATAATATATACAATTATTTTTATTCTATTCACTCAGAAGGCTTCATTTTAATATTAGATTGATCTTATCATACAACAGACAGACATACTTTTGCATGTATAACAAAATCACCTTACAATTATCTTCTTTTTTTTATCCAATGATTTCCTAAAAGGTTTAACATCTTTAAACAATAAGGCCGCGCATTGTAGTATTTTTACGTAGTAATATTTTTACATATATATATTTGTGTCTTTTTGATTGGTACATTACGAGTATGCTGCTAGCTGAGGTACCGACACAAGGCGGTTTAATTACCTGAAATAGTGTAATCAGCCAAATGCAACAGGAATGGGCAGCATTCTCATCGTGAAGCTACACTCTGTGATCCTGCCCAAGCAGTAATTATAGACAATAACAGAATGTTAAAAATTATTTTATTACGGATATTACGGATATATATCGTCGTATGATCATATAGTCCACTGCTGGACATAGGACGTCCATCAGTGGACGGTATACGATTATGATAAAGGAGTAACTAAAATAAGTATTATTATAGAGATATTCATAAACTGTTTTGGAACCATCTCCTCTAAATGTTGATCAGACTAAATTATTAAAGGAGTTTGGTAACCAGTGCCTTAAGCACACATACACAGCCAAGGTTTGAATTCCCAACTTCCAATGCTGTCATAACGAAATACCTTCACCACCGCACCTCCGAAATATTTAGCCAGCGCGTTGTACAATCATAAATTATGGTAAACTTCGAAATAAATCACGAGAATAAACGTTAATAGAACCAAAAGATTAGAAACTATAAAAGTTCAAGCGGAATAACAGAAAAAAATCTAAGCGAACTGCTTTTTATGAAAATAGTAATAAAGTTTTAATATTTAAGCCATTTCATTTTTATTGTGTGACGGGTCGAATGGAGCAGATGGTGGTGATCCTATCTTATGCGGTTGTGGGTTCGATACCCATCAGGACATATATTTATATCACAACACAACATTTATTATACTTGTGTTTTTTCTGTGTCTGAGTAAAACAAATATGTTTGTATGTATTATACTTATATAGTTATTATATTTGTGATTCATCTGTTGTTTGATGTCCGTAACACAAGCGCTTTGAACGACTTATCTCGGAGTCAGTTCAATGTATAAGATGGTGTGTTAATATTACCTTATTATTATTATATTACTATATATTAAATTATTACTCTTTTCTGTACCATAAAATCTATAATATAAACTTCAGATAAATACAAGCCGTGCGGTACCAGCTGAGAAGAATAGTACCAGGTGTTATAAGAAGCCAGTAAGGTATCAGATCCGACAGATGGCGGTATATCCATCCAAAACAGTGCAGCTTAAATGCACAAGACAAGAATGGGCAGCAAAGTCCCCGTGCGAAAGCTGCAGTCAGCGATTGCCGACAAGCGTTTCGCTTGTGCTTACCCAACGCAACGATTATAGGCTAGATTCCACCTGCCTTGGGTAGGCATATGTTCAGAAGTGGATTTCCAATGGCAGATATGATAATGGAACATTTTATTGACCGTCTGTCCATTTGCTTATCATAGCCTTCTTTAGGATGCACGTGGAGGCACCATGATAAAATTAACATCTGTTTTTAATACGGATAAATATAATAAAGTGGAAAAATATCAAGTTTCGTAATTAACGCCGTCCAAAGGAACCGCAGTTCTATCTTCTACCATTTTGCAAGTGGATCCAAATATGTAGGGCGTGTAGAGGTTCCTGTAGACTTAGAATCGTGAACCTTAAAAACACGGTCTTAGATCATAAGGAAATAATAAAAAAATATATAATTATTTTTTGATTAGGCTACGTTGTCAAGATTAGTAAGCGTCACTGCATCTTATAGATGCTTTTAATATCACAAGTGCGTTTCCAGCTTTACTAGAAGATATTATGTCACATTCCTCGGTCATTTTACTGACTTCAAAAAGGAAACTATTTAAAAATAACTTTCCTTAAGGGGTTGGGGGTCTGCAAAGAAATGTAAAACCGCGAGCGATTTTATTAGTATAAAAATAACTTTGTAACAATATAACTAATAACTTTAAAAACATTACATAGGGTTTCTTCTACAAAGGTACCTACCTCACTCTCACCTTTAACTGCCGTAAAATAACAGTATTCACATTCTGGTTTAAGGGGTGAGAGAGGCAGTAAAATTACTGGATAATGTGACAAACGAGTATATATCTTCAAGTCACAAGGTTGGCAACGCGCTAGTCGCATTACGAGCGTATCTAGGCCGCAGTGACGCTTACTATCAAACAGACTGCATGATTGTTTTACGAACTGGCCCAAAAAAAAGTTCAACCCAAATAGGCCATTCATAGGCTCTTTCAAAACGTCAAAACAACAAAAAAATCTATGTATAGAGTTGCTAAATAACAATTTTACACAAATGACCGATGACCCTGACTGGTTGTGTTACAAGAGTCATTTATACAAATAGGTCATTAAGTGTTCTACTTTAATACTAGTCTGCCGGCAGTCTAGTGCCGGTATAGGGTCTCATAAATAATTTTATAGCAAAGTTAGAGCAGTGTAATATTATTTATATTATAGCTATTTACTATAAATATATAACCATTAATGCAATTAAATAATAGTTCTCAGAACATTTCATACATGGACCTTACTCAGAGGTAAGTCGCATGTGTTACGGACAGCAGACAACAAAGGAATTACAAATATAATATTTAAATAAATAATTAACACCCAGTCCCGAAAATTGGTTGGAAGTCGAACCCACGACCCTAGGCGAAGATAGGATCACTACATTCCGCGCTATCGGGCCTGACATTCATAGTCTGTCATAATAGCTATTACATCAACTTTATATGAATGTAGTAGGTATGTATTTATAGATATTTCATTATCTACTAGAAAAATAACTTACTTTAATATACTTTTAATAAGAATTCTGTATATGACCTTAATTGACATTTAAAAAAAAACTAATGATATAACGCAATATGTTATATATATGTTAATCATATACGATGATTAACTTAAAAAAGCAATATATTTTCTTAATTAAACTTAATGAGATTTTAAATGTTGTTTATTAATTATTATTTGTTTTAGTTATAGGTTGCTAAGAACGGCATCGTTTGTTGTACAACTAGTATTTTCTATATTGACACAACATGTCATACATTGACCTGAGTCCGAGGTAAGTCGCTTTAACTCTGTCTGTTACTTACATCAGGCAACAAAGAAATCAAAAATTTAATACGTAACTATATATTGTTTAAAACCCAGTCTCAAGACAAACACAAATATCGACATATAACTAACTGTTTTGGTCGGGAATCTAACACATAACACTTAACCCAGGATCATCACCACTAATTACATACATATATAAAAAATATATATTATTTTATTCATTAAATACATATTACAAATGTATTTATACATCAAGAATATAAAAATTATTGAATTTGATTATCGGGCTTTTTTTGATATCCGGTAGGGTCACAAAATTTCTCTAAGGGAATATAATGAACGCAGGTCATGTCTTTTTGTGGGATTTAATTATTGCAATTATTTGAGACCATTGGTTTAACGTAATTAAATTTTGGGTCACCCATCCCAACAGGAACCGTTGCCAATGTAGCTTAACTTATGTGATTAACCTCCACGTTCTGGACTTCAGCAAACAGCGTTCCCTTCGAATACCCTAGCAACGCGGTATCAAATCCAATCGATACGAAGTTCTCTTATACCCTGTACGCATTGTTTAGTAAATAGTAAACAATCGTATCGTCAATTCTGAACGGTTAATATAACGGTATGATTTATGACTTCGCCGCCCCCACCCCGCCCTGCCCCCGGGGGCGGCGGTAAATCACGGCCGAATTGCCAAAACTCACGCATTTTACGAATGTCTATGTTTATTGAGTATGGCACAAATTAAAAGCGATTAATCAACTACATTACAACCATTTGAAGTCCACTGACATAGGCCCCCCTAAGAAGAAGTGGATATCGCCCAGAATTGCCACGCTGGGCAAGCGTGTTGGTAATCGCAGAGCGCAGCTTTCCAAACTGGGGTGCTATTGCCCATCGCCAGCTTATGCATTTAAGCTACACTTTCTCGGATAGATATACCGCTATCTGACGACACGGAACTGACTGATATAGAGGGAGGTACTATTCTACTCTGCCGGTAGCCCACGGCAAAAATAGATAGAAGCGATTAGTCTGCCCGTTGCCTTCTCACAACCACTATACACTCATTCTTATCGAAGTGCAGTTCACTGTCCCTGCCCATCGAGTGATAACCGACTGTACTGGAGCCGACATCAATTAGTGCTCCTCTTTTGCAAACACAACTGTCTCCCACGATGGCTATCCGAGCCTAGGTCGAGACTCAGAGGCTCCCTCATAAGATCGTCGCGGGGTACGCAAGTGGAATCGGGTGGCCGCTTGCATTGATATCTGAGTAATCCAGCACTAAATTCTCCAAAAAAGAAAGTCATTGGAAGATTTGTGAGCGCGAACGCAACTTAAAATTACTCGTACTTTAAGTGCATCTTAACTTGAGGAATTCTCAGTAAATTTTAACTTAGTATCACCATATCAGCCATTGAAAGTCCACTACCGGACATAGGCCTCCCAAAAAAGGGGGAATGTTGCCCATAATTTGAGCTGTAATGGTTTGGATCGATATACCGCCATCTTTCGGTTCTAGTACCTTAGTCGCCTCTTACAACACTTGGTATAGGGGAAGGTGTGTGTGTGGGTTAATATGTTGGTTATTGTGTGGGTAGATGCGAAAATATTTTAATAGTATGCCTACAGCTTTATTGTAACTTTGATAACATATAATGAAGTGTTATTGCTCTGGGCAGGAGTGGAGGGATATCGCAACGTGTAAATTGGAAATAGGGATTTTTCTGCCCATCTCCGCCCTGCTGATACGATGCAATCCAACACATATCGAATCATATTATTAAATTTCTAATATAAATGATATTTAATTACTGAAAGTCTTGATTTTGTTATTATCGTTTCGTTTAATTTGTACTTATCGTCCATTGCTAAAGCAAATATGTTAGAAATGAAAAGAAATTAGTGGCTCTGGAACAACATACCATTTCCGACCGGATCTTATTACTTGCACCACCCGTCAAATAGTAAAATTTTAGGGACAAGTGTGCTAGTAAAAGCAGTATAATTTTTTTATTATTTGAGTGCCGTATAAAAGTAATAACTCTTGGTTAGTATGATGTCACCCCCATGATGGCCGCCGCACGTATTTGCATACACACAGCCTATGATAGTCATAGATTGTATCTAACTGATTTATCTACTGAATTACGAAGTAATCTTTTATCTATGAAATTACCAAAAATGTTATATATCTATCCATAGGGTACCGGTGAAAGAGAGCGGAGACCTAAGAGGCGATTTTAGTACCGAAACCGATAGATGGCGGTAAACCTACCTGAAACAGCATAATTTAAAAATTACAGGTTGGAGACGGGCAGCAGCATCCTCATCGCTTGATCTAGAATATTAACTAATCTATGATGATGATCTATGATCTAGAATATTGATAATTCGCAATCTAGAATATTAACTAGCCAAGTTAAATCAAGAGTTTTATTTTATTCTAATTTAAATATATATAATAGCGTCTTAAAATTTTTCTTTTATTTTACAATGTCGTATGTTCTTATAAATAAATTTCAAGATTATCTACAGAACTTGGCTCCCATTTAGATATCAATTCTTTTATAGGAAAAATGGACAACCACGCATTTGAACTTGACTCCTTTTTTCACATTTATATTTTAACGGGATTCCAATAACCTCGTACAATGGTTAAATTTTCGCCGAGTCACAAATTTACATTAAAAAACAAAAACGAGGCTACCTTCGCGTTCTGCGCAGAATTAAAACCACGTCATAAATAGCAGTTGACAGTTTTTTTTATTCTCCACCAGGCATGTCACGGATGCGCCGCACGATAAGTCAAGATATTGATGCATCACTAGAAAAAGATATCGAATTAAAAAGTCTTAATAGAGGACATTATCGAGCGAGTGTCGAGGTATTAAGAATAAAAACATCTGCTCGATTTAAATTGAATCATGCGGACGATTACAATGTATCGGTGTTACATAATATGTTTAATGTCGGCATATTAAATTGACTTGCTTAATAACAGGCCTTTAAATTTAAATCATTTCAAATCTATAGACCAAAGGTGCCTTTAAATTTTTCCAAAACATTGTTACACGAGGAGGTCGACCGCCAAATAGCAGTATTCGCATTGCTGTGTAACGGGTTCGAGCCGTGAGGTACCGGCAGAGAAGGCGGTATATCCACCCAGAACACTGCAGCTCAAATGCACAGGTCGGGGACGGGCAGCAGCATCCCCGTCACGAAAGCTGCGCTCTTTGATTGCCAACACGCTTGCCCAGCGCAGCAATTAAGGGCAACATTCCCCCCTTTTTTGGGGAGACCTATGTCCAGCAGTGGACTTTCAATGGCTGGTATGATGGTTGAACTGGGAGAGTAGCTGTGAAACTACTGAATGATATGACATAACTTCTCAAAGTAACAAGGTTGGCAACGCGCTAGTGATATCCTTGTGATATTACGAGCGTTTATCTGCATTGACACTTACTATCACTCTAATAAAAACATAAATCGATACAAATAGATAATTCTTTAACTCAAATAATCGATAAACTTGATGAACTTATAGACCATAGAGTCATTTGAACAAACAGGTCATTAAGTAGCGTAATTTAAACTAGTCTGTCGCCACCAGACGGGTTTTCAAACAATGCTTACTTACATAAATTCGTTACGCGAGCCATCAGAAAAGAACCTGCAAGAAAAACTAATGGCGAAAATAACCAAGTGGTCGGATATCAAATTAACCTCTGTCATCAGTGTTAACAAACCAGAGCCTTAATAAAACAGGTTAATTCAATTAATTCGCAAGCAGTTTCATTGATATGATCAATGAGTTTCATATTAAATATAATCAACATGATCATGGAATTTGCTCGTTAGTGTGCCACTCTGGTCAGGTGCATTGGTAATCGCAGAACGAAGCTTCGTGACTGTAATGCTACCCATCTCCGCCTTATTACGATACGTGGGACATGGGAGGTACCTACTATTCTAATCGGTATCCCACAACAAATTTAATTAATTAACAGATGTAAGTATCAGCTTTGTCAAATTGCCAATCAATTGATTGACAATTTGACAACGCTTGCATATGTGGTAATACAAATATTATTTATTATTGTATTTAATATTTTATTTTAATTTTGACTTGATTCTATTAAACTGTTTAATGAGCTTTAATAGTTTTTTTTCTTTAAGTTTGTATGCACTTCGTCTTTGTTATGTACCTTGGCTGAATAGTTAATACTACCGCAGTTGTCAACGTATACCTCTTTTTAGTTGAACATTTTTAATCATAACGTGTGATTTTGGAAATTAGAGGAAAATTTTAATGTTGATTTCGAATAAATATGTTATTATTAATATTATTTCACTAAACTGTCTTGATTCGTTGGAGCCGTAAGGTACCGGCAGAGTAGAATTGTACCTGCCCCTGAACCAGGAGTCGTAAGAAGCGACTAAGGTACCGGAACCGACTGATGGCGGTTTATCCACCCAGAACACTGCAGCTCAAATGCACGGGGCGCGATGGGCAGTAGCGTCCCCGAACAATAATTTTGAGACGCTTTATGCCTAGAGAATGCCGAATATTTAAGATGACATTTACTATCAAAAATTAACCTGTCTCAGTTGTCAGACGGAACTTGTGAAAGTTTGACATTTGAGTGTCTGAAAGTTTTAATTACCTTCAACATTGAAGAAATGGTGCTGTCTTCTTAGCACATAAAGAACACCAGGAAAAATTTTAAATGTCTACTAAGTTTTAGGTAGGACAATGGTAGTGTAGTCCCCCGGTACTGGAAAGATACAGGTTCGAGTCCCGCCTGACATCTTTGACAAATAAATATATTTTTTGTAAATATCAACAGAACAATAAAAAACACAACGCCGCTATTTCTATAATTGTTATGGACCACAACATATAATTAAAGAAACCAGCTTTATCTCCACCCTAATAATTACTAGGTTATAGCACAAACAGAAATTGAAAATAATTACGCATTCAACTACTCCACTCATAACAAAACTACTCTATTAACGGCTTTAAATGCGGTTTATCTAAACATATTATATATTATTATTACATCATGTGATGAATTTGTCATTTTAATTACTCTTGTAAACCGTTGTTGCTACGTAACGGAAACGTCGAACAAACAATAAAAAAAAATTAATAAAACGGGGAACGTAAATTTGTATCGTAAATAATTATTTTAAATTCAATGTATAAAATATATACATGTAGCGCCATCTAGTAGTAAAACTTGGCACTTCAACAAAGTTGAATCCGTGCTGGTTGAGCGAGCAACAGCAAAGATTTAATCGATACAACAGGTCAAGTCTTAGTACATACAGCAAAAGGAAATAAAAATACAGTAAGCAAGGTTTTGGTACTAGGTGAAAATATTCCTAAAGTATTTACCACAATTTCTAACTGCTAGCGGATATTGGCTTATATTTTTTATAAAAAAATTTAGACTACCGTTTGCCTCCTCCATTATTTGTAAAAAAATGACAATTAAATACAAAATTAATTGGATAACAAATAAAGCAATTTATTTTTATTACAAAAAGTCACCAGATGTGTTATTTAATATCATATATCAATGAATATAATGATGAAATAATATTTAAAATTGCTGAAATTATTTAAAGTAATTCAAGTAGGAATCCCAGAAATTGTACGCTCAAAAAAAATTTTTTTACTTTTGAATTTCATTAAGATCCTACCGTGTCGCCCAAACACAAGAAATCGCTTGTTTGCAAGGATAAAAAACACAACACGAAATAAATATAAATTCATAAATACATCACAATAAAAAGTAAAATATATTATTTATTACAAGTGAAAATAATGAAGAACCAAAAGTTCTAGAAGTACTTCTAGTATTCCATAAAAAATAGCGGATTTGTTGGAACTAAGAAAATGATAGCACAACGCACACCACGCTTCATTCGGAATACTATCTACTAGTATTTTTTGTTAAAGTTTTCTTTTTAATTTGATGCATTTAAAATCATGGTTTTTATGTTTTTTAAACTATAAATATTTGATTTTCACTTTGTGGTTCGATTTATTGTTAAATAATATTAACTAGATATGTACCTATGTTGAAAAATAGGTAGAAAGTACGCATGCGCCGGTTGTGTGGTCTCACTTGCTTTTATACAGGGGAATTTCTTCATCCTGAGGATCCTGATCAGCAAAATGAAATAATCTTATCAAAATATTGTATTGGCACCGATATTTGATATGTGTACAAATTATCAATTAAATATGTCCGTCAAAAGTGGGTCAAAATGAGTCGGTTACAAAAATATAAAACGTGTAAAAATAGAAATTAAATGTTATTGTTATTTTTCAAACTTTAAAATTGAGCTGTTGTTCTTGAAAAAGATCGAAATATTTGCTAGCCTTCAATATCATTATTCTAGCTCACATTAGGCATTTAAAAGTGCCTACGATAGGCCTATTTCAATAGATATATTTTTGACTTATGTACTTCGGACTTATTCGCTTAACGATACTGGTAGAATAGTATAGTACCTCCCTATTTACCTAGCATTGTAAGAAATCTTTAAGGACCTACTTCTTCTTACAGATGGTGGTATATCTATACCAAATAGTTCAAAAGTAACACTAACAAGGCAGTAGCATTTACTTGGGAAGCTAAGTTTGATACAAGCATACATTGATCTGATTCAAGTACATAATAAATGTTTGTACAATGATATTTACGTTTGTTCTGTTTCTGGGAGTTGAATATTTATGATTCCTCTGTAATTCGATGTAGGTAGCACTTGCTTTAGGTGACACATCTCAGAGTTGGGGCAATACATGAAACGTTAAGTGAAATTTTTAATTGATTTCCAACACTCAAATTAAAATGGTTTCGTCTCAAACCCGAATGGAATTTAAAATACTTAAAAAATTGTTAATTCAAAATTATTAACATAAAATCTTGTTCAAATTAACATTTTCATCAACCACAAACCAATTTGAGCAATCTCAAACATCGAGATGATTTCTTTGGGCGATATTTAATTCTGTACATTCGAATCGAACATATGCCACGTGAAATTTTCTCGATAATCGTCCCTAATTCCGATCGATTTAAACTTAATTCCAGTCCGAATTTTTTTGGGGCCGGCGCCGGCGCAGGCTGTCAATCAAACGGCTGCATACTAATATTTAAAGGTATTGTATATAGAAAAAAACGTCTAATTTCGATTCTGGTCGGAATTTTTTCACAATGCCCAATTGCGTTTTGTCCTGCGGCGTCGTAATTGTTTGGGGCGTAAAAACTTGGTTATTACGCTTTTTCTTTTTGTAAAAATTTGACTTATCCCTAATCTTATATTGACACGGTAATGAGCCCAAAATATTGTACGGATCTTTGTTCGGGGAGGCGTGGAGTGGACTCGCTTTTTTGTGTTTTTAAATATTTTTTTTAAAAGTCAACTCTTTATTGTTATTTCATCTGTAACGTATTTGTATATACATTTGTTGCACGTCGTGTGCCGTCGCTTCTCATCCTTATGTAAAACATATTATTAAATGAATTAAAAAGTGTGTTCAATATGGAATTTTCTTCGTAAAAGTAAATGATTTCAAATACTTTGATCAATATACTTACTTATACCGCGTCGTAATTTAATAAATTTTCAAATATAATTCTTCATGTTAATTTGAAACGTGAATTAATATTAACATTATATATGTATAAAATTGTACGATTCCAAACGATTCCAAATAAAATTTAACACGTGGATTTATTGAACCCCAGGGCAACATTAAACTCTAGAAAACACGATACACAATTACGCATACGATCATTGCTACGCCTTGCGAGTAAACTTTACTGGTTAAATAATGGATAAAGAATGTATTTTTTTTTCATAACAGTGTAGTAACATATCGCCTCCATTCACGTCTCTGTCGCCAGATCCTAGCCACCGGACGGATTTGGTTCCGTGGAACTAATCAGGCTAAATAAGTAAATTGTCGGCCCAACACGCGATGCTCCGACTCCACTCCTTTTGAACAGCCGAATTGTACTGTTTAACCCGTGGCCTTTAAAATAACTGTTATTCAAAATGGAAACCTAGAACACCCATTCATAATGGTAGCAATATCATACACAGGTCGTCTGCATTGGTACCTCACTCTCATCTATTTCTACCGTCAACTAGCAGTGTTCGCATTTGAAGGGTGAAAGAAGGCAGTGAATTTACTGGGTAATATGACTTATTATCTTCAAGTCACAAGGTTGGCTCGACTTGCTAGTGATATCCTTGTGATATAATAATGATAAATCTTCATATATAAAAATTTCCTGTCACGTTGTTTGTCCCGGAAAAACTCCTTAACTTTCAATAAAATTTTGCTCATCATCATTATGGCAGCCTTAAAAACGACCGCTACCTAATAAATAATAATGGCCTTCCTAGGAAAGGAGGAAGATTATGCTGCCTCTGAATGTACTATTTCGGGTGGATATAGCGCCATCTATCGGCTCTGACGCTTTAGTCACCTCTTACAACACCTAGTACAAATAGAAGTACTATATAACTCTGCTGGTACCTCACGGTAATCTAATAAATTTAACTAAGTAAATTATGTATATTAATGATACATAAAGCCTCAATAATTAGGGTTAATTTAAATGCAAACTGTAATTAAGTATGTAAATTTTATTAGCAAACATAGCAATGTCTTTAATGAACTTAGGCCATACAGTATATGAAATATTGCATCGTAGTATGTTGCAGTCCTAAACACCACCAGACATGATAAAGAACCTAAGAACATTGTCCGTTTGTAAGAAACTAATGACTTTTTCAATACGTGCGCTTCTCATAAATCAACGGTAGTTCATGTAAATGTCATATTGGCTTGGAATATGAAATAATTGCTTGCATGTGTTTCTCCGAGGCTGGTCGCAGTCGATGTTCTTAATGATGATCAATGAATAATGTCTAGTTTCTAAACAATTAACTAGTAAAATAAGAACACACTGGCACGATTGGGAAGGGGGGAAACAAAGGGGGAATCAAGTTAATAATAATAAGTTACTTAAAACTTATCTATTTTCGATTTTTTATAGGCCTTTTGTAAGTGTATATTTTTGATCTATCTCGTCGGGTTTAGTCAGAGATTGCAATGTAATTGCAAAAAAAATAACTATTTATCGACATCAAACAAGGAACTTGTAAAATTGACAGTATTTATTTACTATTATGTATTTATTATACTCACACTCACACACACATCGTATACACACACTCGTATCTATTTAAAAAACCTCATAATCCGTTGCATAGTTTTAATAATCTAAACATACATAGCCACAGGCAGACAGCAGAAAGCAACTTCATCTTATAGTATGTAGTGATATGTATTGAAAAATGCTGAATCGTTTGCTAAAGGAAATATTTTCTAAATAAAGAAACTGGTAGTAGAATTCTATTCTGTATTATATCTATTCTACTTCTGACCTACGTGTTTATTTTGCAAGGTAAATGTTTGAATCTTCATTTCAACTGTAAAACATCTACTGCTAAACTTGACTAGACTGGCCTGCCCACGAAAGAGGCCTGTGTGTGTTATGAAAACATAAGATAGCCATCGATTACCATTTCGGCCGTTGGACCTCCACTGCTAGACTTAGGCCTCTCCAAGAAAGGGGAAATTTGCTCATAATTGCCGCGCTGGGCAGGCATGGTGGTAATTGCAAAGCGTAGCTTCGCGACAGGAATGCTGCAGCCCATAGCCGCCCTATTGCATATGAGCTACACTGCATGCTTTCGTCGGTTCTGGTACCTTAGTCGCCTCTTACGACACCTGATACAGGTGAAGGTACTATTCTTTTCTGGCGATACGAAACGTTAATAATTTTTATTTTTGAAATATTATTTTTAATTAATTCACTTGTTACATGTCAGGTCAAGCACATGTTACTCAAAATTACTGCATGGAATTGAAATCAGTTTTATCTTGTATATTTTTAAAGGTATGACTTCGAAAATTGCCATCATTTTACAACATTAAAATATGAGATTACTATTAATTATTTAGAAGCGAGAAGGCACCAGTGCCATGGGATACCAACAGAGTAGATATTCTTTTTTATATACCATTTTTCGAAGAGTCAAAATTAAGTACCGGAACTACAGGTGGCGGTATATATATCAGAAAAAGCGTAGCTTGCCTACCCAGTGCGATAATTATGGGCAATATTCCCCAATCTGGAGATGCTATATACAACAGTGGACGTCCGACGATGGTGATGACGATGATAGCTATCTTATGATTTCACCTTCAGCCCCTTTCTTATGGAAGCCTATGTCAAACAGTGATAATGATCGAACTATTACATTTTTCGGTCCGTTGCGGTGCAAGTTCCCTCGCGTTTAAGATTAATGGATGTTGAGAAATGTAATTGATAATGTCCCCTTAATGTAAATAGATATGTATGTTTTCTGAATGCTAAGCAGACTGCAATTAAAAACTTAATATCCGCACCATCAATAACTAAAGAGTTATTGTGCCATGTTTTCTCATACGAACGCGTTGATATGTTGCATTGGTAAAAATTATGTTGGCACTGTAGATTATAGTGAAAAGATTGTTAATAAAAAACGATTTGAACTTTTCATTTTTATTCCGTGGTAATAAATATGTGACTAGAATTAATGCGAGCTTCGATAGCGTAATGTTGTTGATAATGGCTAATTGCTGCGTAAAAACTAGTTCTCATCTGTGGGTTTCAACCGTTTGTTTATTTGTATCCTACCCATCAATTAGTGAGTCCTTTGAAACATGTAAGGTTTTACTTAATTGCAGTATTTAATTATACCGTGAGGTACCAGTAGAGTAGAATAGTACCTCCCTCTGTACCAGGTGTCGTAAGAGGCTACTAACTTACTAGAACCGAAAGATGGTGGTATATCCATCCAAGATAAATTAGCTCAAATGTATAGGGTGAAGATAGACAGCAGCATCTCCGTCGCGAAAGATACGCTCTGCGATTGCCAACACGTTTGCCCAGAGCTGCACCATCATCATCATTACAGCCATTGGAAGTCCACTGATGGACTTCTAATGGCTGTAATCATGATGATGACGAACGATCGCCAAATATATTGGTATAGACAATCCTCTCAATCCCAGTTTTATAGTTGAAAAAACAATTTTTATTTAAATACTATTAAAAATTAAAAAAATATATTAAAAAAGTGTATATATATTATTTTAAAAATACTTAATAATAATACAGACGTTCTCCTGCCTTAACTGTATATGTTTGTCATGAAAATAATATTGCGACTATAAACTACTTTATGTTTCAAGTTGGATCACACTGTACAAAGTTAGCAAACATTTATTACAATCGGTTTTCTAGTATAAAAATTCCTCGTGTACAAACAACATGATACGATATTTTATTTGTAAGCATATTGAAAACTATATTGATTTTAGAATTGCCTTCTTATTATCATCATCTTACCAGCCATTGGAAGTCCACTGTTAGATATAGGCGTCCCCGAGAAAGCGAGAATTTTGCCAATGATTGCCGCGCTGGACAAGCGTGGTGATAATTCTAGAACTTAGCTTTCGCAACGGGAATGCTTCTGCCTATCCCCGATCTATGGATTTGAGCTACTTTGTTTTTGGATAGATATACCGCCATCTGTTGGTTCTGGTACCTCAGTGGCCCCTTACGACACCTGGTAAAGGAAAAAGTACTATTTTGTTCTCCCCACGGTATAGTTTTCGATATACTGAGGCTAAATTTGTAATTTGTCTCAATATTATTCATTTATAAATGTACTTATAAGTCTAATTTATCGGCCATAATGGAAAAAAATTCAATGTTGCACCGTAACATGTACTCATCCCGGTAATGCAACTTTCATGAAAGCAAATGTTTGCTATGCAATTAAACGCGTAACTGCACTTCGTTATACACGGCAATAACATTGATATATTTTTTTTATTTCTGGTACGATTAGGCAGTTAACATAGTTGTGTTCCAATGCGGTTTTGTTTATGGTTGCGAGGAAGAATTTCGGGTGTAGCGTGTCAATGGAAAGCGAAATTTGTCTTTGGTATATCAGTAGCTGGTTTTTGTTTTCTGTATATGCAATGCGACATTGTAATCATCCGATTTGCAGCTAGTGATCGGGTATTGAAATCGAGCTGACGATTAATACTTGAGGGCGCCACTGAGGCAGCCTCGATTAGCCATCGTTAGAGAATGTTAAAAGTTGTTTGAAACATAACAGTACCGAGTGAGCCCGGCTGTATTAGGGTCGGTATCGTTATATTATTAAAGGTCATATTATCAATCGGTAATATTATTAAAGGTCGGTATCGTTTGAGTGGCAAAGATTGCATGCGTTTGCCGGCAACACGGTGTACCTATTTTTCTATAAAAAAGAATGACGTGCCCAACAGCGCAGATGTTACTTATCCTATCTTGTGCGCTAAGACAAAATTATGACGATGTTTATGTTTGTTCTGTGCCTGGGTGTCAAATATATGATTTTGCAGAATATTTGTGAATCCTCTGTTGTCTGATGTCTGTAATACAAGTGCTTTAAGAGAATCAACACGGAATCCGGAGAATTTCTAATTATGGAATAATGAGATGTTGTGCGAACTTAATGTAAATAATGTTAAGTGTTGGTGAAGTGCCAGTTCGAAGACAACTAAATTAAAAATAAATATTAGCAATAAAAATCACTGTGAAAGAAAAACAACGCTCAATTAATCTTGCTATGATATCTATCGCTCGAATATTATATCACTACCACCACCATCATAAACATCATCCTCATGATCAGCTTTTTCTATGATATAATTGAAAATTATCAAAACATCAATTCTTTGCTAAGTTAATGCTTGCCCAATCATTAACTTTAAATAAAAGAATCTTCATTAAAGCAGCCGTGAAATGTTTACTGTTAGACGAAAGCTGCCCTAAAGGGGAATTGTGCCTACAATTGCCGCGCTGGTTAGCTGTAGCGGCAAGCGTTAAGCTTAGCAACGCTTATGATGCAGCACATTTGGGTACTCTGTTGTATCATCATACAAGGCGAAGGACGTCTACTGCTGGTCACAGCCATCCCCTAAAGATTTCTAATAGAACTGCTTGTGTTCAGCCTGTTTATTATATAGTATTTATAATGGTAATTACAATAAAATAACTTTTAATTACCATGTATTATTTTTTGGCGGAAGCGGAAGTAGCGATGCCGACCCATCAGTATTCCGTGTGATCGGTTTACGCGTCGCTAAAAACAACAACCTCATTATGGACATGTTCAAACGCAAGCGAGGCAGGGCCGAAGTAAGGGTGAGACTAATTGAACGTTCCAGTGGTCGCCCGGTCGTCTAAATTCTACTATAAATTAAATCTTAAAGTTCGTGCGACATTTCTCGTTTCAATTCATCATTATGTGAATGTTACTCTCCGTCCTGTGCATTTGAGTTACGCTGTTTTGGGTTGATATACTGCCATCTGTCGGATCTGCTACCTTAAACGCATCTGACGACACCTGGTACAGAGGAAGGTACTATTCTACTCTGCCGGTACCTTACAGCTAACTGAAACAGTACGCAGAATTCCAATTGTTGTGTCCTAAACGGGTATAATTTCTAAAACACTACATAATAGTACATAACTTTTAGAACTATGCACTCACGAAATTACGTTATTTTACAGAAGGCGGTTTATTTTAAACACTTGTAAAATAGTCAGAATTTTTTGTTTCTTACGTAATTTATTCAACGCTTGGCCAAAAGCCCGCGTGACTGTTTATTTTACCCCAATCAATAGGGAGATATAAGTTAATATATAAAAATTGTAATCATAAATAACAAAATCCCACAATATCTCAAATTATCATTTACGACACCTGGTGCAATGGGAGGTACTATACTCAGCTGGTATCTCACAGCAAAAAATATATATATTTAACAACACAGCTTTCAGTCCGTCCTCGTTCATTCAAGTCTCGTTTTAGAATTCTCGCGGCGTACTGTCCACCTGCGCTTCGCAATTATGCACAATCAATATCTTAATTGTATCCATTTTTATTATCCGACGCGTTAGTTTCTTGCAAAAGTGAAATACAAATTATAACAAACGCACGCCCGCCTCATTGTAAGCTAATTTTAGGGTTCCAAACGAAATTAAACAAAAAAATATGCGCATGACTATATTTTCTTCTATTTATTTTTTTATTATTAAATCAGGTCGACCAAGTGTATAGTCCGTGTGATAGTTAGTGTCGCTGCAATCTATAGACGCTCGTAATAACACAAGGATATCACTAACGCATTGCTTACTTCGTGAGTTGAGGATTTCATGCCACATTACCCAGTAAATTCACACCCTTCAGACTGGAACACAGCAATTGCTAGACTATTGTGGACACTGCTGTTTGTTGGTAGAAATAGGTGAGAGGTCTATCTCTACATTTACAAATCGATCTTATATTTTCGAATTACATGAGCTTTTTTTAATATTCTAAGTATTTTTTTCCATATCGCGGCTAGGTACAGTTATGTAAAATTAAGTGAATGGTTTATCGTTCTAAATTACCCTCTACCGTAAACTAGGTGACCACATCTTTCAGAATCATCAAAAATATCCGGGCAGGCCGCTCATTCAAGAATAAATATACTAGTAAGCGGTAGAGGCAGAAGAGACTGATGTAGAAGATATTAAAAAAGGATATCAATGAACTCATACCGTGAGGTATATCCATTTAAAGCAAACAAATAAATAAACAGGGTAGAGATATACAATAAACATGCTTAGAAGTGGTAGAAATAGGAAAAACTGAAGTATGAGAAATAGAAAAGGATTTGACTTAAGTCGTGCTGTGTGGTACATCCATCCGAAAGAAGTAATTAAACTAGATAATTTCATTTTTCATTAAAGCCATTGGATGTCCACTGCAGGACATAGGCCTCTCCAAGAAAGAGGCAATTTTGCCCATAATTGCCACGCTGGGCAAGCGTGTTGGCAATCGCAGAGCGTAGCTTTTACGACGGGGATGCTGCTGCCCATCCCTACCATGTGTATTTGAGCTGCACTATTTCGAATGGATGTACCATCTGTTAGTTCTGGTATCTTAGTCGCCTCTAACGACACCTGGTACAGAGGGAGGTACTATTCTACTCTGCCGATACCTCTCGGCTCAATAATATTATTAAACAGGATAGAGATAGGCAATCCTACAGATAGGGTGTCGATTGGCTGTACAACATACCCGACGCGAAGCTACGCTTTACGATTGCCAACACGACTGCCCAACACGGCAATTATGTGCAAACTTTCCCCTTAGCGGAGCCCATGTCCAGCAGTGGACGAACAGTGGCTACTTTAATGGTCATGGTGACTAACTCATATCATACAAAATAAATACTACAGAACCATTTGAAAAATTCAACATTGCTCCAATGACAATTGTATGCATTTATTTATATCGCAAAGACCACCTCCACTACAACAAAAAAGTATTAATAACCTGTCCAAAAGAGTATCTATCAACGAGAACAAAGAGCAAACAAAAAAAAAACAACGTCACAGGAAAAAATAAATGAAATTCAATTGATTTAGCAACGTCATTGTATTGGACTAATGTAGTTTTAGGATGTTTTTTTCATTAGACAGTTTATTAGCGATGTAAATAATGATATATGTCATTATGATACCTTAATGATGGCAATAATTCGTTATTGTCCGCATAAACTGCGTATAATATGAATTTTAGAATGTCATTTATCGATATATCGACTGGTGCGGTAGAGAATTAATAGGAACGTGATATATTGCTGTATTAACGCCCGGTGGGTGCTATCATCATTTTTAAAAGGTTGGTATGAATATACATATATCTATCTTGAATATTTAAATAGATAAATAAATATTAACTAATAAAATACCGGTAAGAATGTTGAATCGATATTTTTTCGATCCGGATTAGGAGTCAGTAAGTTAATTTATTTTTTAAAAGGCCACCTTGTTTGCTTTCAGCTGCTTAGAAGATTACCCAGATCAAACCAACTGTAGAATTTTATTTTAAGCCGATTAATTACTAAAATAGATTATAAACAAATATTCAATTGTATTATTTTATCGATATATCACGGTGTACCGGCAGAGTCGAATAGTACCTCCAACTGTACCAGGTATCGTAAGAGGCGACTAAGATACCAGAACCTGTCGGTTGGATGGCGGTATATCCATCCGAAATAGTGCAGCTCAAATGCACAGGGTGGGGATAGGCAGCAGGATCCTTGCCCAGCACGGCAATTATGGGCAAAATTCACCCTTTCTTGGGGAGGCCTATGTCCAGCAGTGGACGTCCAACGGCTTCAATGTTGAATAAAAAGATCTTGTTTAATTTCTTCTTTCGGATGTATGTACCACACAGCACCACACTCCTGAACAATTCCCTTAAGGTATCTCTTAGAGAATTGCATAGGTTTACCTAAACTATAAATTAATGTTACGGCTCTTATCTATAATGTTAATAGAAGCTCAATATTAGCTGTTTATTACAATAGAAGGCCATAGAATATTATTCTATGAAAGTAACTAAAGTATACCATACGATTTAATGTCATTAAATGTACTTTTCAAATCGCATATGCGGTTAAACTAAGCATCCATGAGCGAGTGTTAATGTAGGCACTATATTGTACTTTGGAATTTAAATTGACGCCCACAAATACGGTAGAATTAACAAGCTCTATTTGTTTCTCGTTCATATTAAGATGACTATTGTAGTTCCTTACATTAGAATGTGAAAGTTTAACACATTTGGTTATTTTTTATTAATAGTAGACCAATTTAGAACCACAGCAAGTATCCCATTTATATCTTGAATCCGACAACAATCCAGGTGAAATATCTAAAACATAAGTATAAACACACACACAAACATACATACACACCGCACTAAACTTGATTACCACAATGATGACTTGAACTATATTGAATGAACTTGATACTATATATCACTCGATCGACCCATAATTTATAAAAAAGTTATGTATATTTATTTTATATATATATATATATATATATATATATATATATATATATATACATAACATACATATATATATGGTGGAATAAGGTACCAATGCAGTATTTCTATTACTTATAAGCAGTGTTCGCATTGCTGCATTTCGGTGTGAAGGGGGAGAGAGGCAGTGAATTTACTGGGTAATGTGGCTTAATAACCTTAAGTCACAGGGTTGGCACATTGGTGATATCCTTGTGATATTACGAGCGTCTATATGGTGCAGTAACGCTTTCTATCACGCGGACTGTATGCTTGTTTGTCGACCAGATCTTAAAAGATATATGTAAACATACATACAACACACCTGTGTTCCATCGGGGTAGGCAGAGACTATTGATATCCACTTGTTACGCTCTTGGCATACCTCTCTTGCTTCCGTTGCTCACATTAGTCCTTACATTCACGTTCGTTTATTTTTGGTACTTCGACCTGGCCCTTCTTTAATATAAATATATTTGGGTTGATGAATAACACACTCTTTTTCTTTTGACTGTCAATGACATACATATATTACACCCTACTCCATATACATTTAAATTATGCGTACTGTTTATTTAACTCAACATTTACAATGACACTTATCTATTTTATTTCCGAATAGACATAGATTCCTAGTATTTTACCCTATTGTTCTCCCTAACTTGGCTATGGTAATGCATATGTAAGTATCAATTTCTACAATACAGAATGCATTTACATAAAAAAGGGTACAAGTAAAATGATGTTTAACAAAGATCTTTGGAATTTGTTGTCAAGCTATTTATAGGTTGCTATATAGTTACATAAGCTTATTTTTAATGTCAATTAAAATAACTTAATGTCGTAATGTTGATGTTATGTTAATAACAATTACATGCTCCCAGTTTGTCCCCTTTTCTGCAAGAATACGTAACTTTCTATTAACGAAAGAGTTTTTGAAAATGTTCGAAAAGATTTTGAATTTATTCGTTAGAAACAATAAAAAATACAAATTCCATTTAGATACTGTTTGCTTAGGTATAGAAGACACATATATTATTTTTGTTTTCATAAATATAATATTTTTGTAATCCAGGATCATGCTGGACACAGGTCTATTAGAAATTACTTGGGAAGGCCTATGTCCAGCAGTGGGCGTCTTATTGCCGATGATGAAATATAATATTGTATGCATGTGCTATTTGAAAATGTACCTATGTATTGGTTAAAGAATACAAGATTAATTCAAATATTTGATACCCTTTCATTAAATACAATAATACATTTTATCTTCTTATAATATAAGTAAATATATTAAATAAATTACACAACATCTCATTCGTTATCTGACACAGAGGGAAATGGCTTAAAGCAATAGTATTACGGAGATCAGACAAAAAAGAAATTTATATAAACATAACGCAAATGAAACATCATATAAATGTTAATCTAGGGTGGGGATCGGGGATCATCAACCCTTGTCGCGCAAGATAGAGAAGCTAGTGGTTTCCGAAGATTAAAACTGTGGGATAAAAAATTCCGCAAGATGGAACACCAGTACCTACATGGACGCCGGTAGACTACGGGCGCCACTTGAAGTATCAGGTACTTGGGATGCTTCTTAGGTTTAGACTTTGGTTTCAGTGGCGCTCGTGTGGGAGAGTTGGGTAAGAGAAAACGGGATGTGCCCGGCTGCACCAAAAAAAAATATTATAAACCAGTACATCTGTCTTCACGTGACAAGGAAAAATACACAGAGTATTTGAAGTCAGTTTAAAAGATAGTACAATCAAATAAAAAATTTGGACTCAACATTTTAAGAACGAAACTCGCTTGATTTTCTATTACATATGAAAATAAGATAGGAAATTTCCTAATAAAGTCACGAAAAACAGCGTATGCTGAACAAACATGTATTTAAACGATAATTACAGTATATACTAATACTAACAATAGCATTGTTGTGCATTCAAATCACGAATACAAGAAACATACAAATTCTATACAATAAGGCCTTAGGTATATACAATATAATATAAAAAGAGAAGCTGACTGACTGACGCTGTATCATCATATCAACGTAGAGTCTCAACTGTAAAAGTAAAAAATTTATAACATAGGGTAGCACTAAAAACGAATTCTTAAAATTGTATCCCCTAAGAAGTAAAACAGAGATGCAAAGTTAGTATGAAACCTTGCATCTCCGTTTTTGAAGTTATTCGAAAGAAAGTCAGTGTAAACGTACTTTATTGTCAGTCATGAAACACATGTAAAATATATTTTTTTAATAATAATTACTTAAAAGGGATGCAAAGTTCGTATGTAAATCAACAATTTGAAGCGGGGGAAAGTTGATAATTATTTTTATTTAGCAGTTGGTATGTTAAATTACAAAGAGAATCGGAAATTCTTATATATACAAAGACTTTACACCTCTCACCGTCGACACCTCACACACTTAGAACAAAAATGTTACTCAACGGTTCCAGAGGCCTACGTATCTACGTATCTTACGTTGCAGAAAATACTCCTTGCGAAGGTTTTTCCAAAGAGATTGAAAGAGATTTTAAGAGGGTCGGCAGCGCAAGACAATATGTATGATATGTAGATATCCGGAGTCTGCAGTTACCGCATGCCATTAGGCGTGTTGCATACTTGTTAACAACCTTTGTGGTATAAAAAGATAGTGAAAACTAATGTAAATAAATTTCGTGTCACAGTGATAGTTACTTTATATACTCCTCCTATCCTATATAATTTGATATAGGTAGATATTATATATGTCTGAAAATCGACTAGTATCTAATTTCATATCCCTAAGTATTATCCGACGCTAACCTTTTTTTAAATTTTTTTAACAATATTTTTTTTTAATGTTGCATTATACAAACTAAATTTTCACCCTTCTATCCACCAACCCTTATTTTTTTTAATAGTTATTTTAGTAATTTCATATAATTTTATCGGCAGAACAACGTTTGCCGTGCCAGCTAGTCTCTATATAATGTACATATATACGATCCCATCTAACAGATTTCCAATAGCCCTTTTTGCATACTGCCGACATAAATCTAGTGGATGCACATTCTAAGTCGCGCGTGCCGGTGTATTGTTTCCATTTCATAGCCTTACAGCCCCACCCACTGTCAGTTCCGTGCCCTGCCAATTGCCGTTTAAGTACCTAACTCGCTGAGCTATATCGGTGTTTTTATACATCATGCATGGCGTCTGCATCGGTAACTCACTCTCACCTATTTTTACCATCAACCAGAAGGTCTTGCATTGCTGTATTACACTTTGAAGAGTAAGACACCTTACTGGGTAATGGGACGTAATATGTCACAAAATCTTCATAATAATAATAAATATATATATATAAATACACAAAACTAAAGCAAAAAATAGTTAAAATATGGAATACGAATAAAGTGTACATTGTACCGCTGGTGCTTTCAAGCACTGGTGTCATGGTGTCCTAAGTACCTACTTGATGCCTTGCGAACCCTTGCTTACCTGAAAGTATTTACATCACTGTGCAGAAAGCGGCAATTCTTAACACCGGCCGTATTATCCGAAAGTTCCTATAAGATGATACTCCTTCCCCCATTATAATCCTGAAGTTCACTTGGCCTAAGCCCATGAATTTTAGTTATATATTGAACACACACTCAGTGTTTTGAGATATTGAAATCCAAAATAAAATATAATAATAAATTGAAAACTAAACAAATATAAAGACCTGACCATTGAACTTAAGAAGCAATGGCGAGCTGAAAAATCATCATCATACCATCCATTAAAAGTCCACTGTTGGACATAGGCCTCCCCAAGAAAGGGGGTATGTTACCCATAATAATTGCCGCGCTGGGCAAGCGTGTTGGCAATCGCTGAGTGCAGCTTTGACGGGGAAGCTGCTGTCCATGACTGTCCTGTACATTTGAGCTGACTTTTTTGCATTGATATACCGCCATCTGTTGGTTCTGGTACCTTAGTCACCTCTTACGACACCTGGTACAGAGGGAGGTACTGTTCTACTCTGCCGCTTCCTCACAGCTAACTGAAACAGTACGTAAAATTCAAATTTTTGTATCCTAAACGGGTATAATTCCTAAAACACTACATAGGTAATAGTACATAACTTTTAGATATGCACTCATCAAATTACGTTATTTTACAGAAGGCGGTTTATTTTAAACACTTGTAAAATAGTCAGAATTTTTTGTTTCTTACGTAATTTATTCAACGCTTGGCCAAAAGCCCGCGTGAATGTTTATTTTACCCCAATCAATAGGGAGATATAAGTTAATATATAAAAATAGTAATCATAAATAATAAAATCCCAAAACATCTCAAACATTGATCTGACTCCGTGGCAGGTCGCTTAAAGCTTGTGTTTCGGACGCCAGACAACAGGGAAATCACAAATATACTACTTAAATACATATATTTAACACCCAAACACAGAACAAACACAAATATCATCATATAAATATTTGCTCTTGGTGGGCATCGAACCCACGACCGCTGGAGCACAAGATAGGATCACTACCATCTGCGTCATGGGGCCGGCAAGGATTGGCGATGCACTAGTGATATGTGGGCTAGTGATTTCAATATGTTTCCTATGATCGTAATTTTCGTTTTACCAATACTTTTTCAATACTTGTTTTCTCCTCGCCACGACTTGTGCTTCGTGTCCTATTCTTATACTGTGATAGCTATACGACTCTAGAATGCGCTTCCTCTTAATATCTATCAAAGAATCATCGAGTAAATCTGTATTCAAGAATGCCTTAGGCATTGTCTTCAGTTTTTATGTCCCCACTTAAATTGTTCCCCTCTTTTCTCAGGCACTCTCATTTCAGGTCCATTCACATAATGTTTGTATAATATATTAGTTTTATTTATATATCTACTTGTACTTTTTTGTTTTGTTTTGTACCGCCTTAATCCCTTTTCTACTTTTTCCGATGGTTGACTGGTAGATAATGCCACTTGGAAAAGTCTGCCATATGTACATCAATTTATATATGTCAAAAAGAAATCCTTCTGATTACAAAAGCGTCTACCGTGAGGTTTACTAACCCACGGATGTATATTTGTTTGCTGACTTAGTAATATAAATATATAAGCCATGTTCTACCGTCAGATTGAAAAAGTACCTCTAAGGTCAGGTGAAAGGTGGCTGAAGATCCGGAACTGACATATAGTGGTATATATACCTGAAACAGACCAGCTCAAATCTACGCTCTACTATTGCCAACATAAACTGCATCTTGGAGACGCCTATGTTCAACTGTCGACGATGGTGATTATTATATATATGTATAGATATATGTGTACATATGTATTAAAATGTATTGTTTTTTCCTGCAAACAACCAGTGTATTTGTTAAGTTCTTTCCGCCGGCATCTTAATTTTGTCACTTTCTATAACGCAATATCAACACCTTTAAGTATCCGCAAGGTCGCATTTCTTTTATTTGCAACGATGCTTTTAGCACTATTTTATTTTAATATTACGTGTGCATCCATTTTAATACGCGGTCGCGGTATCGGTATTTGCGGCAAAAAGGCAAAATACGATACACCTGGTGGCTTTTTGCACCTACCTTAAAGGTTTGCAGATCAAAAGTTCGTATTTGGTATGTAAATTATTGTTCGTTACGTCTGTCCCTTGTTCTCCTTTGTCTTATATGGGTCGAAAGTGTAATAAAGATGTCCGATGCCATATGGAACGTAACTTTTCAGAAATTCGTAAATAAATAAACTCCATTGTTTACCATCAAATTGCTTTATGTGACGATCCTTTTGTTTATCCTTTGTTTGTTTCTTTTAAGAGAAATTAAGGTCCATCTGTCCAGTGACACGGTAATGTAATTAAAAATGTCCGAGTGAGTGTCTCATCACGCCCAATGTGCAGTACTGCTTAAGCATTTTGTAAAATATATTATGAAAAAATCAGCCGAGATGGCGCCGCTATATTTTTGTTTTTTTGCAATAATAACAAGCAATCCGCCCGGCATCGCACGTAAAAACAATGTTAGATTTTGTGGTATATTCCTAAAAGATAGACATATGCCATCGTAAATTTTTTGGTAGAACTTTTTAAGGTGTACAGCACTGTAGTACATTTTTATGATCTATCTCGTCGGATTCAGCCAGAGTTGAATATGTGTTTATTCACGATATAACACAAAAAAACTCTATTATTGTCAGTGTTTTTCTATTATATTTATACATGTAAACCTTCCTCTTGAATTATTCTATCCACTTTGGCTTACAAATAGGGAGTCTATAAAATAATTCGCGAGTACAACAAAATACTTAAATATTTTAAAATAATATCTTTAGAAAATAAAAGATTTTTGTTAGACTCGTCTGTCCTGTTTAAGACATTCAGCCAACAAATTGATTACCCTCTCATACTTAAAAAAATCAGGCTACGAGTTCCAGTTAGAACTCTAGCATTAATCAGCTTTAGGTGCTTATTATTCTATCGCAAGTTCAAGTTAATTGTTTCACAAATTTAGTGATTTAGTCGACGTTCACGCAGGCTCGTTTGCCAGGCTCTTATCGAACTTGACTCATGGTATGCTCAAGTTAATAATTTTACTCCTGTTTCATTTATATTTATGTATTCTTGTCTTTGTGTTAGGATGCTTAGTAGTAAGATTAAGTTTTAAGTATTAATAAAAATGTTTTATTTCTTTTTTTATTTTTGCATGTTGTGTTCTCCTTTAATATTTGTTACATTCAGTTCTAAGATACAGTGTTATAAAGAGTACCACTACATTAATGTTATCAAACGTTGGAGAACCTAAAATAATAAATCCAGTTAAAAATACCGCATCAAATTCAGTTGCGTTGTTTTAAAGATCTGAACATACAGACAGCAGGAAGTGCCTTTGTTTTATTCTATGTAGTAATTTATTGAAATACATTAACACTTTTTTATTAGACTAGTTCGATAAACTAGCTATAAACGCTCGTAATATCACAAGGATATCACAAACGCGTAACCAACCTTGTAACTAAAGGATACATTGGCACATCACCCAGTAAATTCACTGCCTCTCTCACCATTCAGACCGAAAAACAGCGATGCAAACTATTTGGCGGTAGAAATTGGCGAGAGTGAAGTACCAATGCAGATGACATTTTGTGTAAGGCTACCTCATTTATTAAAAATCTTATTTAGAAACATGTTGACGTCCGCCTTTTTATATTATAAAGTTGATACACCCGTGTGCACAAGCTTTTAATATAGATTAAAAGAATTGTTAATCAAATTAGTACTAAATTATGTTTATGCTCTTATATTATCATATATCAGTAAGACTGTTACTAATCACCATTACAGCCATTGGCAGTCCACTACTGGACATAGGCCTTCCCAGCTTTCCTGTCGCTATCATACAGCATATACTTAGTAGATAAATACCATTCGTATTTAAATCCGATTGAGAAGAGGTCCAAAAAAATTTTTATCTTAAAACCGTATACAGTAACAAGTTCTTGTTTTGAATAAGTCAATTCCATACATATGTAATTATTATTATATATATACATATTCTTAATTTTAACGAGGGAATTTTACTCATCATTGCCGCGCTGGTGAGCTTGTTGGCAATCGCAGAGCGCAGTTTTCGCGACGGGGATGCTGCTGCCCATCGCCCTGTGCATTTGAGCTGCATTGTTTTGGATGGATATACCGCTATCTGTCAGTTCTGATAACTTAATCGCCGTTTACAACACCTGGTATAGGAGCAGGTACTATTCTACTCTGCCGGAACCTCACGGTTTATTCCATACATTTAATGTCAAAATTTAATTATCTATATCATTATTATTCATTAGTTTGGCTTACTTCCAGTAAGGTGGCACTTCCAGCTTCGAAGAGTGTGAAGATCGGAAATATTGATAAATTATTTATTTGAACATGAAATTCAGTTTAAATTAGGAAGACTACATATTCAAAAATATATCATGCTACTTCAATAAAAATATGATGAAACACTTATATATTGGTAAGTTTCCGTGAGGTACCGGTAGATTAGAATACCTCCCTCTGTACCAGGTGTCGTAAGAGGCGACTAAGGTACCGGAACCGACAGATGGCGGTATATCCAATCGAAACAGTGTAGCTCAGATGCATAGAATGGGGATGGGAAGCAGCATCACCGTCGGGCAAGGTGCGCTCTGCATTTGCCAACACGCTTGTCCAGCGCGGGAATTGTGTTCAAAATCAAATATTATGAATAACTGATGACTAATGATTCCTACACACCGTCCAGCTATCTATCATGGTCTAGATGATATCAGACAATCATCCCTCAACCTCCACGTCCCTGACTTCACTACTCGACAAAGGCCTTCCCAAGTAATCTTTGGGGTTTTGCTTGTAATTGCCGCGTTGGGTAGATATACTAATCGCAGAGCGTACTTAATTTTAATTTTATTATAAAAAAGGATGGATATACCGCCACCTGACGGTTATGGTACCTCATTCGCCGTTTACCACACCGGATACAAAAAGAGATACTACTCTATACTGCCAATACCCACTTCGAATCAAACAGGTACACATCGTGTTATTTATTTTTTAGTAGATAATAATATAATTGATGGTTTTATGCATTTCTATGAATTTATTATAGTTAAATGAGTTTTTCTATGATGCCCTAAACTCGGCTTATCGGACATGCAATATCTCGGAAGGAGCCAATGGATGATTATAAATAATTTCAATTAAATACTTAGTCGTTATAAAGTTGAAATGCACTCAATGCTATAAATATCAAATAAACAGCGATGTATTAGGATCTCCATTATGGTATAATTTGTAATTTAGTAAGTTTCAATTGATTTGAAATGTCTATTATTGATTGCTACTGATCTCTAAATATCTGATTGAAGCCTTATATTTAAGCAAAATATGAAATTAATCATTAAATAATCATGCAGTTAATTACATTACCTATCCTAATACATTCACACAACATCTCATACGTACCTAGACCTGACTCCAAGATAAACCTTACTTCAAAGCACTTTTGTTACGGATATCAACTATCATACTACTATATACTACATTTATACAACTAACATCCAAACACAGAACAAATACATCATAAAATACTTATATGCTCTGTCTGAGAATCAAACTCAAGACCTTATACACACACAATAGGATTACTACCATTCGTCCAATCCGGCCCGTCCCATATATTATGTTATAGCACGACATATAGCGCAATCCTTAAGCTGCATGCGCGCAAAAACTCCGACAGTAGTAGAATGCTCGCGCATTTGTATTGAAGTGTCAAAGTGACAAGCGAGCGCCGCGTGCGCAGATGCGAGGTGCGGAATTTAAAACCGCGTTCCATTTTTAAATTGAAAAATGTGACATTAACTCACCGTATATCGTCGGCTGTTTGTGTTAAAGGAGGGTTTATTTAAAATATAGCTTTGTAATTGCATTAAGTGGATATCGGCTTAGTTTTGTTATTTGCCGGCGTAAATCTTATTGATAAATAATTTGTTTTTACGTTCTCTTGAGCTTGAGGGTTAATTAAAAACTGTTTTTAATTGCATTCAGTGGACACGTAATGGCCGAAAATAAAATTATTATCACCAATAAATTCGTATCATTTATTATTCATCGCTATATGTATTTTAAAAGATGTAACATTTTTGTTTATTTTTTCAGATGCTCCTGATGTTGACTAGCCAGTTATTATTTATCTGTATTTAAAATCTTAATTATAAGATAATTTTATCTCATAATCATTGTCATAAATATCAGCTTTAGAAAGTCCACCTTTAGACATAGGCCTCCCCAACATAAGAAGATTTTTTTTGCGGTGGCACTCGTAAAGAGCTGCTTCGGACCAGTGACTAAAGTACCAGAACCAACAGATGGTGGTATATCCAAGAAAGTGTAGCTCAAATGCACAGGATGGGGGTGGGCAGCACCATCCCCGTCGGTAAAGCTGTGCTCTCCGATTGGTAACACGATTGCCCGGTGCGGCAATTATGGGCAAATTTCCCCTTCTTTGGGGAGAACTATGTCCAGTAATGGAGTTCCAATGGCTAATATGAAGAATGGCGCAGATGGTAGTGATCCTAACTTATGTCAAGGGTCGTGGGCTTAAACCTTACCTCACCTTAGGAATAACATTTATATGCCGATATATGTGTTTGTTCTGTGTCTGGGTTTCGAAAAAATGTAT
>JACJUM010002477.1:1708924-1742749 GCA_020976665.1 Heortia vitessoides | reverse complement strand
ATATTTAGTGTCAACGCCTCTTGGTTTTAGCTGCGTAGTTTCCATACCTATAAGAATATAATAAATGATAAAATTTGCCTAAGTTGCTCCTTGTAATATTAGCTATTTACCAGTGAAAACTCCGTTAAAACTGCTCCAGCCATTTCAGAGATTAGCCAGAAACCAACAGACTGACATAATTAAAAAATATATATATTTAGGTAAGTACCGTATGTAATAATTATGCTTTTAGTGAAATTCTGTTAGTTTGGAATTTAATATAGACACTTTAATTTTATTAATTTGTACAGAAAATATAAATATTGCTATGTATAGATATTTTAGAAATAAATAAGAGACCGATAGCTAAAATAGTACTATGTAAATAGGATTTGTATTTGTTTATTTGTAATAAATAAAGTCAAATATTACTAAACTTATTTCACAAAATCTTTCATGAATAGAAAATTACATTATCAGCAAATGACATAATATAATATAATAATAACATATTGTCACGGGGAGGGAATAATGCGAATGCAATCGCAGTGCGCTATTTACAAATTGAATTACCAACACCATTCTTAAGCCTTCGATTTAAAGTAATTTTCGATACGCACCCTCTTTTATTAATACAGTGCATTAATTAACTGATTATCTCTAATCAGACGTACATCTCTAATTGTCACTTAGCATTACTGTGTAATGTTCTTTCTGTGACATGTCTTGCAATATTGACAGGGTGTAACAGGCAACACCTTTTGTTTCATATAATTATTTTACGAGAATACATCCGATGATATGTGAGTTACATTAATTAGATAGTTTTACGTGGCAACGCTGGCATGTCTGCAGGAAGTGTAAATGAGACAACGTCAGGGGTGAATGTATGTTTTATTTTACTTGAATTTAGACATTTTTTGTTTGACTAGCGGCTCGTATTAACTATGTCTGGGTGGAACAATATACTCTTCTACCATATTAATGGAAATATGTATTCTTCTACTATATATATATAAATGCAAACCTGACTAAGTAAAAGACCTTTTAAAGACGAAATATGATGTGGATAGTTTGGAACTAAGGGATATAAGGAATTTGAAAATGGAGTTAAGTATCTTCTGACATTTACATTTTCTTCGTGTATGTCCATCAAAAGGCCAATTGTATCATAATTTATATGATTTATTTTTCTTCACGTAATTTTCTGTGTTTCTTTAAAGAGTATATTATTATTATCGTTATTTATGCGTTTACTACTTTTTTACTACAGTTTAATTTGAATAGCAGACACAGCTTAGTTTTATACAAATTTTTTTTATCCCTTTAGGAGATGAACTTTCAGAAATTCTTTCTATGTGCTCCCCTACGTTATATGAGGAACAACTTTGAATTATATAAACCTTACAGTTCAGGGTTTGCGTTGATATGTCAGTCAGCCAGCTTCTTCTTTTAAGCACATATAAAAATCAAGCCCCTTTAGAGGTGAAATGGTATAGCGAAATTTTTATTAACTTACATTTTACAGTCCAACTAATAAATCCGGATATTATAACACAATGCTACCATTAATTATAATGCTTAATCAATTTGGACACATTGATTAATGGCACAAAATTAATCGCAATGCCATAATTCTATTTCATAAATTATTATGTGTGGGTCAACTGAAACAAAATGGTGGTTAGGTTGAGTCTTTGACAATAACGAGCAGAATCGAAAACGATTTTTTGAACAGTTGTAATATTTTAAAAGTTATACTTTTACTATGTTGTTTGTAGAATTATATTTTGTGACACAATAAATCGGAGGAACTAGCAATTTTATAGTTAAACAAGAAGCGCCTCGCGGTTTCATCCACGTTAAGTTGTAAAACAAACCTAGTAACATTTATGCTGCACTCGTCACTGCTCGCTCTTCGATAATTTGACTACCTGAAATATTTTTTAAAATCTGAAATATAATCATACAAACTCATTAGCAATGTTTACTTGCTGTATTCCGGTTTGAAGGATGAGAGATGAAGTGAAATTACATGATAAATGTGACACTTTAACATCAGTTCAAAGAATTGGTGACACGTTTGTGATATCTTTGTGATGACACGAAGGTCTAAATTTGTATACAGCTTGTTTGCTGACTTCATATTAATAAAAACAAGTATGAATAAGGGTTTTTAAGATTTAAATTGCTTAAGCTGCATATTAGATGTTTTTTATATAATCATCATAGCAGCCATTGGAAGTCCACTGCTGAACATAAGCCTCTCCAAGAAAAGAAGTTCTTTGCCCATAATTGCCGAGCTGGGCGGGTATGCTGACAGCCGCAAAAAACTACTGCCCGCCCCTGCCCTGTATATTTGACCTGCACTATTTCTGATGGGTATACCGCCATCTATTCGTTCTGGTACCTTAGCTGCTTGATTAGACGCCTGTTGAAGTGACAATATTACCAAAAGTTACCCAAATTAATCGCAGAACGTAGCAATGCAATAAGAATGCCCATCTCCGCCCTGTTGTATTTAAGCTACGCTCTTTTGTATGGATTTACCGTGATCTGTCAGTCCCGGTCCCTCAATCTTTTTAACTGCAAGGTATTCTAGTAATTAATTATATTTGTAAGCAATTAACTGTTAATATGACATTAACTTATTAAGTGACAGCAATGTTAAACAGCATGTAAACGTGTTGGGTTTGTTGCCAGCTCTTGGGTGTAAATGAGAAACGCCAGAGACACGTGACATTGTTTTTATAGTCCATTAAATATTATACAACTAATTATATACACCGCCCACTCCTTTCAAAATTAATTATTTTAAAGAAACTGGATGTGAATGAATATCAAGCCCCTAAAAACTTATTCTAAGTGCTCAAAATAATAATGATTTTTTTGACAAAAGCCACTTATATGTTTAAAATAATATCGGCAACGGATCCGATAACGTCGATAGTGGTGATCGTGTCATGTAGGCCCAAGATCCGCGGGAAGAATATTTTTAGGATGTTATTTATGTTTGTTCTGAATATGGGTGTTAATTTGGGAATTTTATTTAATATATAATTCAATAATAGTATTATAGCTATAATTGGTTTTGCCCGCACCGGTATCGGCAGAGTAAAATTCCTCAAGTGACTGAGGTACCGCAGAGTAGAATTTTTTAAGTGACAGCAATCCCGTCGCGACTACCACACCTGCCCAGCGCGGTAATTATGAGCAAGTTGCCCCTTTTTTGGGGAAGTCTATGTCCAGCAGTATACCTTCGGTGGCTGCCATAATGATGATTAAACGTTTGTTGTATATCGTTTAAATTGATGTATACATACATGTATATACATATATATACACATATATCAGGCATTTTCTCTATTACAAGTACTATACAAAGTTATATATAATCATTATCATAACAGCTATTGTAAGTCCACCAGTACATAAGCCTCCCAAGGAAAGGGGGAATTTTGCCCATAATTGCCACGCTGGGCAAGCGTTTTGGCAACCGCAGAGCGCAGCTTTCGTGACGAAGAAGCTGCTGCCCATCACCACTGTAATGCATTGTTTTAGGTGGATATACATCTGTCGTTTCTAATACCTTAGTCGCCTCCTACGACACCTGGTACAAAGATACTAGCCTACTTTACCGCTACTCCACAGAACGCTATGTATATGCATTAGTGTAATAAAACTGCTTTATCAAGACAACGCTGCGCATTTATTTTGTAATCGTATCAATAAACTGAAACAACGACATTTATTGGGACAGTTCAGCACCTGCTAATGTTAAAAATAACACAAGATATCCATTACTTCTAATGCCCGCTTTTTTTAAACTGTCTTTATTGGCCATTTTAAGCCACGTTAAGTTTTGCAAGAATTTATATAAGACTTGTTCTTTTCTTTAATACTTCCGGCTAACGAGTGTATTGCTAAGTTTGAAATACACTAGCTTGATATTTCAACGAATATCTCGGGTTGTATTTGGTCAAAATGTGTAAATATTGCGGATTTAGAAAATATTATTGTTAAGATTAACCAAAGTGACTGAATCACCTGGTCGCACAGGTGGCAATTATCCTATCTTGTACGCCAAAGGTCATACAATCCAGTACAAACATTTACATGGTAATATTTGTGTTTGTTCTCTGTCTGGGTGTTGAATATAATGTGTTATATTTACACAACATCTTATACATTGCCCTGACTCTATAATAAGTCGCTTAAATCACTTGTGTTACAGATATCAGACAACAGAGGAATCACAAATATAATACTTAAATACACATTTTAAACACCCAGATACAGGACAAATGCAAATATCATCATATAAATATATCACACGGCCCTTGGCACATAAGATAGCATCACTACCACTTGCGCCATCGGAACCGAAGACATTAAGAACATATATTACATTTTCTCAGGTAACCTAATAAATAGCCTTTAGCATAAATGTCCGCCAATTGACATAATGACATTTGACAGAATGATATCTACAATCATATTATTAACACTTATTACTGACACTAAGAACCGACAGATGGCGAAATTACCATCTGAAACAGTGTAGCTCAAATGTAGAGAGTGGGGATGGGCAGCAGCATCTCCGTGGCAAAAACTACACTCGGCGATTGCGAACACGCTTGAGCAGCGTGGCAATTATGGGCAAAATTCCCCCTTTCTTGAGAATGCATATGTCCAGAAGTGGACTTCTAATGACCGATATGGTGATGAAATTGTATTTTAGTTGATACAGAACAACGTCTGTCAGGTCATTAAGTCTAAACTATTATTATTGAGAAGAAAGATTTGTATGTATATATATATATATATATATAAATAACTCAAAAAGTTCTTAACCGATATCAAACTGATTTTTTACCATTTACCATAACTTTCTTCTGCTTAACATGGACTATTTTTTTCACAAAAATAAATTGAGATCACTTCCTTAAATATAGTTTTATAAACGGGAAATATATTTTTGTGCATTTTTTATTAATAAACTACACGATAACACTACTCAACCTATCTCAATAACTATTACCAACAAGCAATATCTGCTATATCATCATATCAGTTTTAGGAAATCCACTGCTCCTCCGAACTCCCGAAAAAGGGGGAATTTCGCCTATAACTGTCGCGCTGGGCAAGCGTGTCGGCAATCGCAGAGCGCAGCGTTGACGATGGAGCTGCTGCTGCCCAACCCTGCCTGGGTAATTGAGCTACACTGTTTCGGATGGATATACTGCTATCTGCCGGTTCTGGTACCTTAGGCGCCTCCTACGACACCTAGCACAGAGGGAGATACTATTCTACTCTACCAGTACCTCTCGGCTATAGTAATACGCAAGACAAACAGTATTCGTGTCGTGCTAAGACAATATAAACGATGGTATTGCAAACACCATAAATTCAAACAGACAGACCATAACCATGAATAAGCCGAAAGATACAACGTCAATCAATTTAAACGACATGACAAACATTACGATGTCTGATAAATGACTGATAAATGACTGATATATGACATATCATTTGGCCTATAATGTCGGACCTAATTTTCTGACACGTAAAGGTGTTCATACAGGTGACTTTATTTCCTCGTTAAAAATGCTCAGAAGTTAAGTTACAGTTAAGCTTATCGCATTGAGTGATGGCGGCCGGCAAACTTAAGAATTAGTACTGATGCATTACCAAGTTTACTCGCGAAATAATAGCGCCTAACTTAATAATGCTGTACCGACCGCAGAACAGGGTGCTAAATTTTAGTTCGGTATTTTCTTAATCGCAATTTTTTTTCATTTCACGTAAGAACTTTACTAGCCCTTTCAAATCTTCTTCTCTAGATACTAGAAGTAGACGTCTGCATTAGTACCCATCACTCACCTATTTCTACCAAACGACAGTGTTCTTGTTAGAAGGGTGCAAGAGGCAATTAAAATTTTAGGTAATGTGACATAACATCTTCAAGTGACAATGTTGGTAATGCGCTAGTGATATCCTTGAGATATTCCGAGTGACTATAAACTGTGGTGACGCTTACTATCACACGGACCAAGAATGAAGTAATCCAAGCCATATCTATATGTAATAAATACAAGGGGTATTTCAAAGGCAACTGCAGGATCATAACGTGATCTTCCACTAAGGAACTTGCTAAATAATTGATGCTCATAAAGGTTTCATTAAGATGTAGCGTTAAAGAAAGTTATTCAGTATTTAATATGGTTTCAAATATGGCTGATCATAGAAAATATCGTATTCGTCAAGAGTACGATTTATTAATTTGGATAGCTTCTTTTATTAATCTAAGTCGGCAGCCAAGCATACGATCCGCGTGGTAGTATACGTTTCCGCATCCAATAGGCGCTCATATTACTACAAGGATATCACTAGTCTACTATCTCTATCAGGGAAGGACTGGAACTGATACCAGTATATCCATCTGAAACAGCATATCTCAAATCCAATATGGAAATTGTCAGGAGCATCCTCACCACAAAGTCAACCCTGAGATGCTCAGCGTACCAATTTTAGCACAAATATACTAATCGTATTTCTTTAGATCTTTAGAATGTCTTTGTCTTACATTGACGGACTTGGAAGCGTGTTCGGTATTGCGTAAACCAAGGGCCATAGGTACGTTCCCCACCCAGGAGAGATATTTGTATTTTTTCTGTGTCTGGCTGATGAAATATGTAATTAAGTGTTAAATTTGTTACTTCTCTGTTGTCTGACATCCGTAACAGGTCAATGTATGAGATGTTTTGTAAATTTTTATAAGGATTTATAGGCTGCGGTGAAGCTAAATATTAGTCGACCTAGAGAATAAAAATAATATATTTACAATTCCTCTGTTGTCTTACAAATGGAACATCGAGTTACTTAGACTATCATTATGATCATCATCTCAGCCATTAGAATTTCACTACTGAACATAGGCCTCCCCAAGAAAAAGGGGAAAATTTGCCCATTATTGCCTCGTTGGGCAAGCGTGCTAGCAATCGCGGAGCGCAGCCTTCGCGACAGGGAAGCTGCTGCCTATCCCCACCCTGTGCGTTTAAGCTACACTGTTTCAGATAGATAAACCGCTATCTGTCGATTCTGGTACCTTAACCACCTCTTACGACACCTAGTCCAGAGGGTCTACTCTTCTGGCACCTCACTTAGACTTGTATTTTTTTTTGTGTAATCTTTTTTGCTAACCGTACGCTAGCAGTGCAAAACCGGATTGATTTCCTGTACACCGCTCCTGTTTATGGTCAATTCATACAATGAGACTCCATTGTTTTATGTAAATAAATATAAACACGCTATTTTCGTTAGTTGGACATAAAAGTGTTAAAAATAGAATTAAAAGGTATTCCTTATTTATTTAATAAGAATCCATTACACTTCTGGAAAATTTCTTACAAAACCATGCGATTCCTACTTTGCGAAATCAAAATGTATTATATAACAGATACGGTGAACGATTTCTAAACTATTAACACTATATTAGAAAAATTTTACCACTTCCTAATCACCCGTCTTTTTCTCCCACTAAACGTTACAAATAACACTTCTTTCTTAATCACCTCTTTATCTTAATGGATCTATAAAGTCTGGATATGTCTAGCTATAGACATTTCCAGACAGTCAGGTTTCGCCAAGAGAGGGGGAGTTTTTTCCCATAACGGCACAGCGCGACGAAAACTCTGCTGTCTACCGCATCTTTGTTATATTTTAGGTATATATACCTTGGTACATAGGGAGGTGCTTTTTTACTACACAGCGGTATACATATGTACATAATGCGACTTTGATTAATGAAAAAAATATTCAATTCAATGAAGAAACTTGCACGTGTTGCATAAACCGTTCTAATTAAACACAATATAATATTAAATACATTTGGTTACATTTAATAACTGGCAATTGGTTGATAGCATCTTAATCAGGCCGATTCCTCGAAAACAACGCTCCTCGCACGATGTAAACGGAGGTTGTACCGTTTTGCACCTTGATGCCTTTTTAACTTGTGATCAGACAGGGCGTAATATTTCAAGGGATATTATACTTTATTACCTAAGTAATAAGAGTCAAACAAACAAAAACAATTAACACACGCGACTTGGTAAATGATCAGAGGCATATTTCGAACTTATTTCGACATAATAAGATTATTTGGAACTCATTTACGATGTTTTGTATATAACCTTTTTATAGTAGAATTCTAGATAAAATAAAATTACTAATAAGGTAACGTACAAAAATAAGAGATATTAAAACAATAACAAAAAAAAACTCAAGTGGAGATGGGCAGGCCATACAACAAGAGAACGACAAATGGAATAAAAACATCATATTTTGGTATCCAAGAAACACCACATGCGGAAGACCATACCGAAGGTGGCATGACGAAATAATGGCAACAGCCGGAGGCTGGTGGAGGCTCGGTGGAGGCTTACAACAGCAATTTTAAACTTATGAAAAAACAGTGTATTGTCCGAATAAAAGGCTTGTTGTTTTAATTATAGTAAAATTCGAATATTTTAAACTTAATACTAAGTTAGTTTCCGGAATGTAGATCACAGGAAACGTAGCGTAAGACATCCGCAAATAAGGAAGGCAGATGCACAAAAGACAACAGTCCGTATCAGGTACTATTGGACATCATGGTTTAGCAGAAAACGTCTTTTAGCTGATAATATCATAACGATAATGATGAACGATTTATAAAATCTTCAAACTAAAACTACAGTAACTGCTTTGCCACTGGACATAGTTTGATGTGCCAAATCAAGCATTTTCTGTATCAGCATCAAACCAGAAACAGGTTGTCCACTGCCATCCTCCCTAAATGCAATTATTGAGAATATCGTGTGTTTCATGTAAAAAGCTAATGCAAATGCTTATATTTTTTCTGATCCTTTTGGCATCCAGTGATATGACTGAATTCTAGATAAGGATGTGAGTTGCCAATTTAATAGATCTGTTGGGTAGAGGTATTCCTATAACTTGCTAGGAAATATGTCTCTTTGTGTTATAAAATCAGGAATGAGGAGAACCATAAACGATCATAAGTTACCGATATAGTCTGGTGGATCAGCAAGTTGAAGTGACAGAGGGTAGGGCACTTGGTACACAGGCCAATGGGGCCTCGAGGTTCAGAAATGGAAACCGCGTACCAGCGTTCTAACGCTGGCAACCAGCTTCCATTCCGTGTACCCACGAAGTGCACAGACGATCTGATTAAAACTGCAGTATCACGCTGGATGAAGGCCGCATACAACCGATGCTATTGACAATAATTTATAGAGTCCTATAATCATTATCATCATATCAGCCATTGACAGTCCTCATTGACAGGCATAGGCCATCCTAAGAAAGGGGGAATTTTCCCCACAATGGTTGCGCTGGGCAATCGTGATGGCTACCGCAGAGCGCAGCCCTCACGGTGCATTTGAGCTACACAGATCTGGATAGATATACTGCCATCTGTTGGTTCTGGTAATTTAGTAGCCTCATATGACATCCGATAGAGAGGGAGATACTATACT
Source organism: Heortia vitessoides (assembly GCA_020976665.1). Taxonomy (NCBI): domain Eukaryota; kingdom Metazoa; phylum Arthropoda; class Insecta; order Lepidoptera; family Crambidae; genus Heortia; species Heortia vitessoides. The sequence goes on along the minus strand of JACJUM010002477.1, from coordinate 1,733,231 downwards.
ACTCTGCCGGTACCTCGCGGCCTGTAATGATAATAATAAATTCACAACATCTCATACATTAATCTGACTACGAGATAATTAGCTTAAAGCTCTTGTGTTACAGATATCAGACAGCAAAAGGAACATCAAGATAATAGTTGTAAAAATATTTGTCGTGTATTTGGTCGTGATCTAACCCACGACTTTTAGCGCGTAACATAGGACCACTACCATCTGCGCCAGACAATGTATGACACCTAAAACACCGAACAGTGTCCCGCGATTTTGTACTTCGAATGAGAGCTTCATTATCATTTTTCTGTCATTAACGTCAAAATGGTGGACCTCAGCAGCGTTTAATACTTGAGCTTAGGGTTTTTTAACGCACCTGCCCCGTTGCGTGTGTTCATTCTAATACATAATCATCGAGTATAAATGATTGTCCATACAGTTTCTACTTTTACTTCAAATGAGTTTTGTGACAGTCACAAATAGCTTAGATAAAACTGCTGTAACCTTTTCGCTCTTTCATTCGATTTTATTGAATAAATGTATCCTTGATAGAGTATTAAAAACCCTTATTATATTTAATATTTACTAATGTCGACTTTTATACCTCATATGTGACTGTGTAGCCTGTTTTTAAGGATTTTCTTTTCCATTAGATGATACTTGATTATGTAATATTATTGAATTGGATATTGTGGTTAAATGTACTATAGATTATAGACGAACCGATTAAATACAGAAAACACATAAATGTTGTAGGCACCAACTAAAGACATATTAAATTTTTTAGCGAACAGCGAAGTATGACACGTAAATATGTTGATTTAAATTTGTTTTTTATTTGTGTCTACAAATCTATCTATCTATCAGATAGTATAGGCTAATATTATTTGTATCTTTTAAATATTACGAAATCAGCAAACCGCCCGCTTGGAGTAAACGCAGCCTATAGCTCGTGTTATCACAAATATATCACTAGCGTGTCGCCATACACAAGTATGAACTGAAGATACCCTGTCACATTAACCTAGTAATTTCACTGCCCCTCTCACTCTTTAAAGCAGAACACAGCAATGCGAACACTGCTATTTGGCGGTAGAAATAGGTGAGAATAAGGTACTAACGCAGACGATCTTTGCAAGAGGTCTACCTCTAGTATTACGATAATACTATTTAATACAATAATAATAAAGTTCAGTTTTGTTTCTTTCTTTTTGTGTGTGATAATCCATTTGACGAGGAAGGCTTTCAAGCAGTGATCAATATGAGCGGAACATCAATGGAAAGTGTTGCGAGAATGAAAAAAAACCTATTCTTTTATGAGTGGAGGCTCCCTTGCGGTTGACACAAAAAGCGGGTAGATGGATTTGATCCTCAAAAAAAAAATTAAAAAGAAAATGCGCGCCTTCTTTTTTTACTTAAACTTTTTACTTACTTCAACTTTTTATTAAAATGTGATAATCGAAATTCGCGCGATGTTGTAACTAGTCAACAATATGTACATCGACTTTTTGGTTTTTATTTCTGAAGTCAACAAAAAATCATTCGGTTCACTTGATGATAAACGTAACCGCAGCCTATGGACGCTGTCGTCACAATAATATCACTAGTGTGTCACCTAATCCTTTGAACTGAAGATACTTTGTCATATTTACCCAGTAATTTTACTGTCTCTCTCACCCTTCGAACCGGAAAACAGCAATGTAAACACTACTATTTGGCGGTAGAAATACGTGAGAGTAAGGTACACATGATCTTTGTAAGATGTTTATATCATGTGTAAAAGTTGCAAGCGTCTATATCTTTCCTATATGTCATCGTACCTCCATAAAAGTCTTTCACAATATGCTCATCATCATCGGAGCAGCCATAAAATATTCCACTGGTGGACAAAGGCTTCAAGAAAAGTAGCAATCGCAGTGCGTACGAGTAGCTTCGCGACACGAATGCTACTGTCCATCCTCGGCGTTTTGAATTGAGTTACGCTGATTTGGGTCACGTCACGTCACATCTATCCGTTTTGTGTCTAGTGAAGAGCAAGCTTAATTCAGACATATTTTTTTTGTTTATAATTCCTACAACATCTCATACATTAACCTAATTCTGTGATAAGTCGCTTAAATCACTTGTGTTACAGTTATCAGACAGCAGAGGAATCACAAATATGTTACTTAAATACAAATATTGAACACCCAGACACAAAACAAACGTAAATATCAAAATATAAATATTAGTCCTGGATGGGAATCGAACCAACGATAGATAGATAATGTAATTCGTTGAACTTTCGCTAGCAAACGTAAGGCTTCTAACAATACTTTGTCATCATACTTACTTACTTAAAATAACACAAGATGTACAAATTGCGGTGTTAATCCCAACTGTCATTATAACCCAGTCAACCAATATGCGAAGCAGAAAATAAATAAAATGGCGGTGCAATTTTTTTAAGGTTTTATGATTTGGTTATTTTTTACATTAAAATCATATAATAGATTATCTCAGATATATAGAAGAATAGATCATTACAGAGCATACCTTCACGACATGATATGTCTACCCCATACTGTGGTGATACTTCATCCTCATCATAGCAGTCATAGGACGTCTACTGCATAGCTCTCAATCCAGCCTCTCCAAGAAATGGTAATTTAGCCCACAATGGTCGCGCTGGGTAGGCGTGGTGGTAATCGTACGGCGTAACTTTACAACGGGAATGCCCATCCTCAGCCTGTTTCGTTTGAGCTACGGTGATAGAAATACCGCAATGTGTCGTTTCTTGTACCACAATTACCTCGTGCGACCCCTGGCTCGCGGGTAATGTGCTCTATGTTATTCAACTAGTAGCCAACGTCAAAATCTGTTGCATTATTTTGCCTACTACGTGTCATTGACCTGACCCTATGGTGAGTCTCAAAGAGATCAACAGAGGAATCACAATTAAATTACTTCAATACATATATTTAATATAAGTGTCGGGTTACAAAACAAACACAAACATCATCATATAGATATTTGCCTTTGGTGAAAATCTAACCCATCGCCATCGCGTCCGTCAATTGATCTACACTCTTTTATATTGATACAACGCCATCTGTCGGTTCCGGAGTTTCAGTCGTCTTTTATCAAACTACGTACAGAGGTATAATTCTACTAAACCGTTACATAAAATACAGCTTACGTTTGAATTAAAAACTGGCGGCGTGATAAGGGTTGAATATTATATATGTATCCATGATAATAAATAAAAGGACGCCGCCTCTTCCTTGTAAGCGGTGCAATAACAATTATAATACATATAGAATTGAAATTATCAGGATAATTTAGCATTGTCAGCTTGCAACTCGAAATGTTTGATTTCGCAGATATGGCGTTTTTTCCGTAGCCACCATTACAGTTGTAAGGGACACGCGAAGCATATTTCCTGATATAAATAATGGCTTTGAGAAAGTTTATTTCACTGTCAATATAAATATAAAGGGTGCTTAATCAAGATGAATGTGTTTGCTTTCAAGTAAAAAATACCGTATGAATAAAACACTCTGAAAGAAAGTGTAAGCTTGTGTTGAGCACGTGTTGCAAACATTCTTTAAATCTTTCACACGGGGTAGACCTCATACAAAGGTAGTCTGAATTGGTACCTCTCACCATTTTCTCATACTTATCACTATCGTGCAATAGATAAATAGCAATGTCCACATTATTGTGTTCCAGTTTAAAAGGTGAGAGAGGTAGTGAACTTACTGGTAATGTGAGATAATATCTTGTCACGATGGCAGTGGCATCGCGGTGCACAAGCTTGTGATATTGGCCGTGAGATACCGGCAGAGTAGAAAGTACCTCCCACTGCATCAGGTGTCGAAGCGACTAAACTACCAGAACCGACAGACGGCGTTATATCCATCCGAAACAGTGTTACTTAAATGCAGATAGACAGCAGCATCCTTCGTGATAGCTGCACTTTGCGATTGCTAACACGCTTGCCTCGTCGCGATAGCTGCGCTCTGCGATTGCCAACACGCTTGCCCAGCGCGGCAATTATAGGCAAAAAACCTACTTTCTTGAAGAGGCTTATGTTCAGCAATGGACTTCCAATGGCTGGTATGATGATGATGATGGTAATAGCAAAAAACGTAAGTTAAAATTTACAGGCAATATATCCTAAAAATAAAAAAAAAATACAAAACCAATTATTAATTATAACCTATTTCTATTCTTACATGTAAAGTGTGTTAAATAGAAATCGGGTATTTTTGGCTACAGTTGTGAACGTGTGTATTTTTGTAACCGACTCACACGTATTCAATTTTGATCCATCTTAGACGGACTGATTTAATTGAAACTTTGTAGGTACAAATATCAAGAATCTGTGACAATACAATATTTTAGTAATAATATCTAATTATTTTGATAAGGATCCTTAGGATATTTTCATAATTTCCAACTTATATAATCATCTATTTATTATCATTTAACAATAAATCGAACTAAAAGTGAAAAATAAAATAAGTAAACAAAACCAAAAAACATACTTTTAATATACACTAAAGAAAAAAAATTGTAACTAAGTGAAAATAATGATGAATAAAATTATTAGTTTTTCTTTAATCTATAGTAAATTTCTATTACCTATATATATAATAAGTACGGATCCCTAAACAAATTTTAACCTCACCACAACTGCAAATGAACCCAAAACTTAGCGCCAATTACAAAGTCCTTTTGTATTAACCGCCATTCACATCAAAGGAGCCGCGGTGAACGATTCGTCCCGCTCGTTTAGTAAAATTAAACCACTACAAGATATACCAGTTAAACCTGACCCCCCACATTCGATATGAACACGAGTCTCCACACTGTTCTCTGATACGTGGTAAGAGCAGAGGGGTCTAGTTACATGGTCAGTCAATGTTGCACAGTGTAAGTCAAATAGACAAAGATGTACCGACTTATTATTTCATTAATAAAAATAAGTGCGCTCTGATGTATAAAGCGGGAGGTAATTATGGATATGGTGTAGTTGGTATTTTGGAATTAGTTCACTTGAATCTACATACACTCATTATTGAGAAACAGAACCACATCAGCAACGTCCACTGCCCCCGAAGATGAAATTACCCTATTATGGAAACAGGGTAGTTTAGGGTTAGGGTAGTTTAGTTAGTTTGATAGATGATCAAAATTATGTTACGAAAGTTTATTATTTATATACTTCCTACCATAAGAAATACGATTATAACACTATTTTGTTATATATCTTAGTGGTTTTTATTGTATTTTCCAAAATAAATTGTAATTTATTTATGTCACGTGATCGAAAACGTCGGTCGCCATACTTTTTTCGTGACTGTCGTCAAATCATTAGCAACAAACAAGTAAACTACAACAACAGAGAAAGTTTAATCTCTTAAATGTGTGGCTTGTTATATTTTTGCACATTTAATACATTTGCACATTATTTACGTCCAAACAATTCTTATATTGTCCTTTTGGGACTCGGATAAATATTTTTTCTGCAGTCCTCAATGCTGTGCTGTTACAATTGGGCACTATACACCAACAATACGTGAAATTAAAGCTCTTTATTAAGTATAGAAATATATAAAGTTCAATGCACTGCACTTATACGTTTCACATTTATTCGTTACTGTTCATATGATGTCACATTAATGGCGGCTGACGTTTTGGCGTGAATACTTCTTGTTTGAATTTTTTTTAAAAGTGATTTAATTTCTAGGACCTAAAAATACTAGATAACATTTATCAGATATTTTTATATATATGTAGGCCTATTTAAGCAATAGGCTATTTTACATTTATAATTTTTACAGTAGTAGAGTACCTTGTAATCCGACAAATTACAGATCCAATGATAAGACTCTTTATACCTATTATATATACATATGTACATATATGTACACTGAAGTACAAATCATACTTGTAGACCATATCGGAATACAGGGGTCGTCGGATTAGACAGGCGCCGGATTACCTGGGGTCCACTGTATGTATATGTATATATATATATATAAATATATATATATATAAATGTAAAATAGCCTATTGCCGTGCTGCGCTAGCGTGGTGGCCTTCGCAGAGTGCAGCTTCTAGACGAGAAAAGGGAGAGAGAAAGAGAGAGCTGCTGCCAAATTCCGCCCTGTTGCATTTAAGCTATACTGCTTCGAGTGGATATACCTCCATCTATCGATTCCAGTATACCTGGTACGGAGTAGGTACTATTTTACTCTACGGGTACTAGACGGCCTATTACTACACCTGTTGCACACGGCAATGTTATGAGAGCCTATTATTTTTTTAAATTACTTAGATTTTTACATTTCAAAACTATATTTATATTGTATAATAATATGTATATTTAAATTTAGATTAACACCAGCCGTCGTAACTTTAGCCTATATTAAAAAGTACAATTATACTATATATTTTTTTTATATTGATATCTATATAAAAAAATCCTGTTGTATATGATATACATGCAACAAATACAATCCAACCAAATAACTTTGCTCTTTCTTCTAGGTTTATACATGCAGTCAAAGTTACACCTGAGATTTTTTAAAGTGAGTCTAATAGCTATTGATTTAAGCCATAACAAATAATATAATATTAGTATAGTTTCGGTACTATTAGTTAGGCTGTTAGGCTTTTTGCCCATAATTGCTGCACTGGGCAGGCGTGGTGGTAAACTCTTAAAGTACCTTCGTGACGAGGTTACTGCGACCTATCCTCACCCTTTACCATTTAAGCTACTAGGAAGGATAGATATCAAATCCGTGAATGGTTGAATCTGCAACGTACGTCATAAAAAGTAACGTCCTCGTCCGTCACTGTAGACCTTGTTACATCTTAGACGACCGACCCGAGTACAACAACTCTTAACGCGCACTGCGCACACATTCTTCTCGTAGAAAAATCAGTTCACCGTGTTCGCCGGCAAAGAGCGACTGTCCTGGTGCGGCCGGGCTCACTCTGTCCTCTTTTGCAAAACTTAACTTCATCCTCAATGATAGTCACCCGAGCCTAGGTCGAAATTTAAGCGGTGACATCGGGTGATCGCCGTCGATCCTGCTCAGATCCCACCAGCCCTGCGGATCGTAGATAAACGCGAGGTACCAGGACACGCAGATGAATACGGGCACGTTTTCGCTTACTAACAAGCGACTTCACCTTCTCTACCGGTGGTGATGGAAGTGACGTCTGAGTAGACCAACATTAGGTTTGCCCAAAAAAAATATGCATAATCGACTGTGCGTTGGTTTCTTTCTGTATTTAAGTCGATACCTGCCAAAAAGGGAGGTGTCGACTCAAATACAGGAATTTGATGAGGATCATAAATGCCTTATATTATAGTGAGCGAATTCTTGGATGAGTAATAAAATAACTCAAAGAAAGCTCATGTAGGTCAAATGCATGTGTAATCACTAGTCTTAAGTGTGCTCTTGTGACACCCTGACTGGGTCATGTACTTATGGTCATGTGCCATTATTGTATAGTAACACTTTCAAATACATCTGTGCAATATTGAAATAAATAAATTAAAAAGTGTTCACTGCGAAATTTTAATTAACAATTTAAATTTTCGAAATTCGAATTTAACCGCAGATTTTAAAGTAATGGTTGCCCTGAAGTGATCAAAACTTCTAATATGTATTAAAAAATGGTGTTATGTTTATCAGAAATGAATTTCGAAACTAGTGAACCAACGGTAATTATTTATTTAACTTACTATGTTTCATTCACCGGTGATGCCTAAACGAATAACATGAGGTTGATCTCATACATGAAGTCGTCTAAATTGTACGTTCCTTTCTGGTGGCTCGTATAATGAATTATTTGCAGCATTAAACTTAGTTTTAAGACCCCTCTGTGCCAACATACACAGGGGCCTAATTTATTAAGGCTTTTGTAAAATTTATTATTTTACATGAACCCATTTTATCGTACATAGTAGAGTAAAGTACACAGTATAGTCGAAGTAACTGATACTTCGACCATACTCGACTTACGAAAGGCTCGATGGATGGCGCAGATGGTAGTGATCCTATATTGTGTACCAAGGGTCGTGGGTTCGATTCCCACCCAGAGCAAATATTTACATTATGATATTAATGCAAATATAAATTAATAACTGCTGCATGCTGTTCGTTACTACAATCACTATTGTTTATAGACGCTTGTGTCATCACAAAGATATCATTAGCGAATCGCCAACGGTTCCCTGATATGTACTAGATTACATTGTCTGGAATGTAAAAGTTAAATTCTCTCCAACGCTAACTTTGTGTTAAAGATCGATTTGCTTTAACTGCTAGCATTTAACCGAGTTATTTTTTTAGATATTAAAATGTTTGTGGTATTAAATTAAACACATCATAAAGACGTTAGACGCCTGAAGGAGGGGGGGGGGGGGGAAGCAGGTGACCATTAAAGTTATTAAATTGTTGTTGTTATTAAAATGTTTATAATACAAACGACCCTAATGACTCATGGGATCAGAGTCACAGTTAATCTTATTAGGTTTAGGCTGATCTAATTATTTTTTAACTAGTACGCTGGCACAAACTAAGTTTACTGCAGGTCTATGACAACTTATAAAAAAAAGAAAATTGTATTTGATTCATTACTCAAGAGAATAGTGTATGAACGCTGACGACAGTGGGGTCATTAAAGACAAACACTGTTGGTGGAACCTTCATCACTGCCAGCTTTTCTTGTACTTATATAAACTTTGAATGTCATGTTTATATATATCGAATCAATGCCCTGAAAATCAGTTTCAAGTTCTAGCTCTAAAAATAGCGATACTTCCATACAACTTTTCATTCCCCGTTTCGACCCCTTACGACTCCTCTTTCGAATGAATGAGGGTCTAAAGATTGTCTGTGCCAAATTTCATCAAAATTGGTTGAGAGGTTTAAGCGGGAAAGCGACAGACAGACAGACAGACTTACTTTCGAATTAATAATATTATTAGGGATTTTCGACGATTCGAAAGTTCTTGTAATGTAACCTACAATAAACTTGAATAAAAGTACTTTGATTTGGTCTGATTTGAAATAGTATATATTTCATACATGTAAGTGTGTATGTGTGGGTGTGTGTTAGCAAATGAATTATATAGAGCTGACTAGACATTTAAGTACGTCATTAAACTATTTTAGACTATGGACCATCAAGGTATACGCTTTCAGTCAGTATAATCTTACGAACTGTATTTTGAACTAAATAATCATAACAAAGTATGTTAACGCAATACTTACATCGATGTAAAATGATGAGTTTGTACATTTAATCATCTACAAATGGCCTACTTAATTCCATGCATTGAATAAATAATTTGTCATGTTGTTATGTCCGAGTTTGAGTCCCATTAAAATCGATACAGTTGAGGCAGGTGATGAGTAATTATCCTCGTTATGTTTTATTCTTTCTCTTTTACTTTATTTATAGACATAATTCAGTTTAATTGGTATATTAATTGATTAAAAGTTGACGTAGTATGTCCAGGATCGCTTTCAGTTTAAATAACAAAACTTAGCATGCTTTTTATTTCAATGTCTATATTGTTTTCACGTAATTATTTTGTATGTGTGTTTTATATATAACACAGTGAAAAGGTTAACACAAATATGAAATATCAACATCACAACAGTCGTCATCACAAAACGTCCAGCAAGTCTCCCCAGGAAAGAAAGATGTTGGCTTATAAATTCCGCGCTGGGTGGGCGTGGTGGCGATTGCAGAGTGTATCTTCGCGACGAAAATGGTATTCATTAGGGCTGAGTTCATTAAGGCTACGCTGTTGATAAAGGTACAAGAACTGATAGTTATCGGTACCCATCCCAAGCATCGTAGATCAAATGTAGATCAGCAACACAGACGCGAAGCTACACTCTGTGATTACTACCACATCGGCCGAATATGGTTGCCTGTTGGCAGGTTCTATAAGAAGAGATACTTTTCTACGGCTATATATGGACGGACAACATGGCGCAGATGTTAGCGATCCTATCTAATCTAGTTTATGCGCCAAACGTCGTGGATTCGATCCCCAGCCAATACAATTATTAATATAATGTTTGTATTCCATATATGTCTCGGTGTTTAATTTATGTATTTTAGTATTATATTTTTTTTCGTAATACAAGCTTCAAGCCATTTATAACGAAGTCTGTTTAATGTATGTTGCAATTTATTTATTTACATATATCAAATACAAATAATAACATATACACTGGAAATGTAACATTTTATTATACTGAGTACACATTATATTGATAATTTATTTAAAATAACTAAAAATTTACTTTCTTATTATTTTCAGGAATACAAATACAAGTCTTTACTCTAAAATAAGATATTATATTTGTGTCATCATCATCGTATCAGCCGTAGGTCATTCATTGGTGGACATCCACCGAATTACAACGGAATTATACTTTGTGGGATATTTGCCCATAATAATCACGCTAGGCACGTGTGCTATCAACCGCAAAGCTGCGCGATGGGACGCGTTTGAGCAACCCTATTTTTAATACCAACGAGTGACAGTTCCGGTATCTCACCCACTTCTCTTGACACATAAAATAGATGGTTGTATCATCATATCATCCATTGGAAGTCCACTACTGAAAATAGGCGTCCTCAAGAAAATTTTAATGGCAATCCGTGTGCAACGGGAATGCTGTCGCCTTCCCTGCGCTCGTTGCATTAGATTTACCGTAATTTGTCAGTACTCATTTTTTTCTCCCAATAATGTACTGTGACCCTACAATTATCTCATTACAGATAACAAATCGGCCCGGTAGATAAACGTCAAGACAACACGATTAAGCTATAACTCATGTTTGATGGACGACGTAACATGGTGTGCAACTGTCGTATGTGGCAGCGTGTGTGCTTTTACATACAAAAAAAGCTGGTCAAGTGCGAGATCGAATTGCGATTCGGGGGTTCTTCAGCATATAAATATATAAATACTAGCTGTCACGGCAAACGTTGTTCTGCCAATAAATTATATAAAATTACTAAAATGATTATAAAAAATAGGGGTTTGTAACAAAAAGGTGAACAGTTTGACTTGTAAGAATCATAAAAAAATTAAAACAAAAATAAATAAAAATTAGGAGTGGACAACCCCTAATATTTAGGGGGATGAAAATAGATGTTGTCCGATTCTTCACCCTAGCCGATATTCTCGCTAAGATTTACAAAAATCAGTTGAGCTGTTTCAGAGGAGTTCAATAACGGACACCGTGACACGAGAATTTTATATATTAGATTTATTTGCTAAGAATTGTAAAGTTCAAATGAAAATAAAACACAAAGAAGGAGCTTATATTTCACTGATTATATAGTATGCAAATAATTCACAATATCAGGTAACATATCATATATTTTTTATTATTTCTATATACGTAACATTTTGATAATATATTATTAAAATGCTAAAAAAAATTAAATTAAATTGAAAAAATTTGATTGGAAAATCAATAGATCTTAACTATATAAAAAAATCCAAAAAACAATTATAAATATTGGCCGTGAACGGACGATCGAACCCATGACCCTTGGTGAATAAGAAAGAGACATTACCAAATTCACCCCGAGCCAATCTGTCATGATCACATCCCATTGGCAGTCCACTGCTGGACACAGGCCTTCCCAAGAAAGGGGAAATTTTACCCATAATTGCCGCGCTGGGCGAGCGAGTTGGCAATCGCAGAGTACAGCTTTCGCGACGGGGATGCTGATGCTCATCACGCCCTGTGCATTTGAGCTGGATGGATATACCGCCACCTGTCGGTTCCGGTAACTTAGTCGCCTCTTACGACAACTGGTACAGGGGGAGATACTATTCTACTCAGCCGGTACCTCACAGCCAATCTGTTATTTTATTATAATGGAACAACAAACAGTTTCTTTAACTTGTGCCATCACCTTCCTTCTTGCCAAATTTCACGATTCCAGATCATAATTTCGTACAACATCTCATACATTGACCTGACTCTGAGATAAGTCGCTTAAAACACTCGTGTTGTGAAGACCAGACAAAAAGGGATTCACAAATATAACGAAAATCACAAATTCTACACATTAAATCCTCAAACACAGAACAAACACAAATATTTAACATATAAATGTTTATCCTGAGTGTAGATCGAACCCATGACCTTCAACGAGTAAGAAAAAGGGCCCGTGATTTATAAGCTTAATGTTTTTACAGCAGACATAACAATTAAACTTTAATTTCTAATTGATATCTTCACGCATTTCTGAGAAAAAGGCCTTGACAGACAGACTAGCAACAAAATAATCAAACAAACGTTCAGTTTTTCCTTTTACGATACATTACCCTAAAAATGACGCACAAAACTGGAATCGAGCATTGCATATAATTGCTGTAACCTGTATGGTGAATTTTTTGATCAGGATAGACCATGTTCTTGCAACTTTGTTTTTGCCCTTTACACTTAAAAGATTGTTATGCGATCGCGTAATTGCCAACTACATTCCTGGACAGTTTTTTATTGACTGGAGACAATGGACCTGTTGGAAACAAAATGCTCTTATCTGAGTGTGAATGTAGAGCAGGAATAACACCTGAACCTAGAATAATAACTACGTTTCCTTTTCCAATAAGTTTCTAAAATACCATACAAATTAAATAATTTCCAAGCATTTATCAAAAGACTAACTTTCATCTGTAATACATCAAATGACAAAATTATACTTGAAAAATTAAAACAAAATTGACAAATAAGCATACAGTCCGCGTGATAGTAAACGTCACAGCAGCCTATAGCTCATGTAATATCACAAGGATATCACTTTCTGGTGGAAATACCACAATCAACTCTTACGACAATTGGTACAGGCATTGGTATTATATGAGGTCTGCCTAATGTACTTTTTACAACTACTCATAACATAATTTATTTACAAAAGAATATCATGTATTACAAAATAATACCTATGTGTAGGGTCAAATGAAATAAAATGGCTGGAAAAGTTTGGTTAAAACTGCGCCCACAACGAAAAACAGGCACCAAAAAATAAGGATATTTTAACAGTTAAAATGTTTTCGAAGTTAATTATTTGTAAAATTATATCAAATAATTCCTTTGTTTGGAAAATTAACACTTGGAAAATGTTTAGTTTTTCCAACGTTATTTGTAAAGTGATATTTGTCATACGTTTTTTTATGTAAATAATTAATAATAACACACAAGAGATTTCTCTAGGTCATTATTGCCAACCTATTTTCAATGCAGCGCCACTGCATAAATCCACAAACCACAGTAATTCAAAGCAGAAAACAAAGAGCACAGTAATACAAAGAGATGCAAAGACCGTGGGTTCGTTCTTGCGCCGAGACTGAGAGTTCTGAGACCATCACCATCATTATCATTACAGCCATTAGAAGTCTACTGCTCTGCCTGCCGCTCAAAGAAAGGGAGAATATTGCCCATATTTGCCGCGTGCAACATTCGCGACGGGGATGTTGCTACGCATCCTCATCCTGTACATTTGAGCTACACTGTCTCGGATTGATATACCGCCATCTGTTGGTTCTGGTACCATAGTCGCCTCTTGCGATACCTGGTACAGAGAGTGGTACTATTTTATACTGCCGGTACCTCACGGCAATTCCGATATAAGTAGCTTAAATTACTGGTATTAGACAGTTGTATTGCTGCTTTTATTTTTTACAGCATAATTTATTAATATTATTCCCCTGATGTTTGAAGTCCATAACACAAATGTTTTAAAAGGCCTATCTCGGAGTCAAGTCAATGAACAAGATGTTACGTGACCTAATTGTTTATTTATCTTATATATTAATCTGACCTCGAGGTGTGTGTTCCGGACATCAAACATCAGAGGGATTACAAATATAAAAAAAATCCCACAACATCTCATGCATTTAACCTATCTCCGTGATAAGTCGCTTAAAGCACTTGTGTTACGGACGCCAGGCAACAGAGGAATCCCAAATATACTACCTAAATACATATATTTTACATCCAGACATAGAACAAACACAAATTTCATTATATAAATATTTGCTCTGGGTGGGAATCGAAGCATCTACGCCATCAGACGCATCGAATACATAATAATAATTCTTCCAAAACTAACGCATTTGTTTAAATAAATTTGTAATAAACATCTTTATTAAAATATACATCTACATATATGAATATATACATTGGTATACCTATATATAGGTATAAATACGTACAGTAAAGCATTCGAAGTTTCCGCTTCACAAATTGATAGATTTCTAATGCTCCCATCATTTTACGCATGATCGCATCATAATTGGTAATAAAAGTTATGGTGGCTGCTTCCATGGCAAGCACATGGTTTTACGTACTCTAGTTTCTAGATTTTATCATTCTAGAGGCGCCGCTTCAGTCGATAGATCACATAATTGTTGTGTTGCCTGTTTTTGTCTGACTAGATTACGAACAACATAAATTTTATTGTTCCGTGCGTTACTGGCTAGTAGAATACTTATCCTGAAACCGGAACCGAAAGGTACCGGAACTAACAGGCAGTAGTAAATTCAAATTTGAATATTTTTTTAAGTCCCAAGCTACACTTTAGGCGGTTTATTTAACATTTTACATTTCTTGTTCGATGTTCTGTGTTTTTAAAGGTTTTAAAACCGAGTTGTGAACGTGAAAATATTTGAAAATATTATCATTATCGTCGACGTCCACTGCTGGATACAAGCCTCCCCAAGTAATTTCCAATATGACCGATTGTATGCAGCCTATGTCTAGCGCGATCCTGCAGAAATTATTATATCGTCAATAAAAAAATACCAAAAACGATGTCATTAAATATATATATATATATATAGATATATATATAAGAGAGATGACCTTGAGTCCCAAGGGATACATTTATAAGAGATAATTGTTGGGATATTTTAATAAACAATATTATTGAATACTATATAGCACGAATTTAATAGATTTATAATCAAAGCAATAGCTGAATGACACGGACACTCATTCGCGACTAACTGCGCGAGTACCTACATATACATACATTAAAGATATTAGACACAAGCTCATAATACTTCGTATATTCTAACAATGATTGTAATTCTTACAACTTCGCACACATTGACCTGATTGCGTGATGAGTCGATTAAAGCACTTGTGTTACGGATATCAGACAACAGAGGTATCACAAATATAATACTTAAATACAAATATTTAACACCCAGACTCTGAACAAGCACAAATATCATAATATAAAAATTTGTCCTTGAGAGGAATTGAACCCATAACCCTTGGCGAAGAAGATAGGATCAGTACTATCTGCGCTATTGAGTCCGTCTTGGGATCTAAGTTTGCTGTAGCTTTAACCGAGCGAAACTGGATAGTTCAATTGTAACAGAGAGATACTCTATAATAGTCACATATTTTTTCGTTGGTTTGGACATGCATAATGGATCAATAAAAGTATATTGACTGTATTAATATATAGAGAGGCAACGAAAATTTACCTAGCTAACAAACCTTAACTATGTAAAAGACATATAAACAAAGGCCCAGGTCAGAAATAAAAAAAAATAATGATGTTGTGAAAGAATGTGTATGAAAGGACTAATGCGAGTAAGGAAAACCAGACGGATATTCCAAAATCGTAGCTATTAAAGATCAATAGTCTGTGCCTACCTCGATGGGACACTAAGGTGATGGGTATACATATCTTAGTACCTCCTCCCCTTGCCCCAGGTGTCGTAAGAAACAACTAAGGAACAAGAACCGACAGATGGTGATATATCCATCCGAAACAGAGCAGCTCAATTGCACAGAGCGGGGATGGGCAGCAGCATCCCCGTCACCGTAGCTGCACTCTGCGATCACTAACACGCTTGCCCAGCGCGGCAATTATGGGCAAACAACCCCCTTCCTTGGAGAGGCTTATGTCCAGCTGTGGACTTCCAAAGGATGGTATGATGATACATGACTACATGTTTTACCATTTATTATTTATAACCTGTATATTTCACGTAAGGTAAAACCTCCTATGAAGGTCGCCTGCATTGGTACCTCAGTGCAGCTCAAATGCACTGGGGGGATAGCAAGCAGTATTCTCGTTTTGAAAGCTGCGCTCTGTGATTGCCAACACGCTTGTCACGGCAATTATCGGCATAATTTCCCCTTTCTTCGGGAGGCCTTTATCCAGCATCGGATTTCCATGGGTATGATGATGATAATGTCTTTTATATATAAAAAAAATCGTATCACTTTGTTTCTTTGGGCAAAACTTCTAAATTAATAAGACGAGTTCAATCAATTTAGAACTATTGCAGTTTGATCCAACTCGAGAGATAGTTTTAACTCATTTTATAGTCGCAATATTTATTTAATGATACACAATATATGTTAATGAAACAATAACGTCTGTTTAACTAGCTATTATTTTATTCCACAATGGTGAGATAAAGTTACAGGAATAAAACCTTTTTGTACGCTCGCACCTGTCAAATAATAACTTTTCCATTAAAGCTCTGGTCAAATAGAAATTCTTGATAAGAAAACCTTCCTCATTAAACGATTAAATATGAATATTGTAATGACTTAGTTAATATTTGGTTGATGATAGCTTTATGAAAATAGTTTAATTTTATCTCTAACAAGTAGCGCTCAGTGGTTTGACCCGCGTTAATTTGTAAAACTTTCAGACTTTGAATTTGCACCATCCTTTTACCCCCTTAAATTATGATTTTTGAAAATTATATGTGTTTCATGACTTTCAATAAAGGAACTTAATATTGAATTTCATGCGAATACGTTTTAAAACATGCAAACACATTTGCTCAGTGTAGCAAATATAAGCAAAATTGCCTTTGTTTTGAAGAGGCCTGTGGATTTCCTGTGGCTTCTGTGAACTTCAAAAACAGCATTATTTCTTACTAACTTGGCACCCTGTTTTACCCCCTTAGGGGGGGGGGGAGTTTAGGCCTTGTGTTTATATGTCAGTCATTCAGCTTCTCCTTATATATATATATATATAGATATAATATTATTTATTTTATTGAACTTTATTGCACAAAATATTACAAAATGTACAAATGGCGGACTTAATGCCAGTTGTCATTATCTTCCAGTCAACCATTATATTATATCTCGACTATATATCTTGCTAAATATAGCCTGTGCTATAATAAAAGCTTCAGATTATTTTATTGTGTACGTTTTTTTTTATCATATAGAAAGTTCAACAGTGGACATTGGACTCCCCAAGATGGGGAATTTTCACGTATAATTGCCGCACTGGGCAGATGTGGTGGCAATCGCAGAACACAACTTCGCGACGAGGATGCTGCTGCCCATCCTTACCCTGTAGTATTTAAGTTGTGCTGTTTCGGGTGGATATACCGCTATCTGTCGCTACATAGGTAAACAGTACTTACAATAACAATAAGCTTTTCATTCATTTTGAACATTTGAAATGGCATGTCAAAAGCACGTCGCCATCTTTTAACCGGAAAATATGACTAAGCTATAAGATTAGATGTCAATTCCACTGCTGGACATAGGTTTCCCCAAGAAAGGGGGACTACTGCCCATAATTGCGATTTGTGATATATTTGTGATTCCTCTGTTTTCTGATGTCCGTTACACAAGTGTCATATCACGGAATCGGGTCTACAACTAACTCTCAAACTCAGATCTCAAACTAGAAATAATACAATAAGAATGAATATTTAAATAACATATCAACAATTCTAATAAATACTAAAAGTAATTAAGTAGTTAGGAGTATCCATTTTTATTACTTTTCCCACAGTTTTATTTTACTCAAGAACAACTAGAGTTGAACAAGACTTGAATTGGAAACTTACGCGTGCGCAATTTTTTTTAAGATAAAGAAAAAATATATTATTGCCGTGTATGGAGCCATTACACTGTTCTTGATACACCATCCAAGCGTGCAGAAAACACCATACTTAGTTGTTTAGGACGTTCCTAGTATTTAGTTATGAAATTGTTGTCTTAGGGTTTAATAAAAAAGTACGACATATAACACAGAAGGATTTCTTTACATCTGCTATATGTTTTTCTGATGTATATTTTTGTAAAGTTTCATCGAAATCTGTTCAGAGTTGTTAACAAATAAATAATTAGGATTTCTTTACAATTATCGCAGCAATATAATCCTACTTCATTAGGATTGTTTGTATTACAAAGTTTCGCTTATATAATTTGTTTGAGTTGTATTTATTATATTGCAACGAAAATTATATAGATATCCTTATGATTGAATGTTTGATGCTCTTTCCGGAGCCGTGAGGTACCGGCAGAATAGAATAGTACCTTCTACTGCATCAGGTGTCGTAAGAGGCGACTAAGGTACCAGAACCGACAGATGACGGTACAAACAGCGAAACTTGAATACTACAGGGTGGGGATGGGCAGC
Organism: Heortia vitessoides; assembly: GCA_020976665.1. Lineage (NCBI taxonomy): Eukaryota > Metazoa > Arthropoda > Insecta > Lepidoptera > Crambidae > Heortia > Heortia vitessoides. Next base: position 1,714,772 of record JACJUM010002477.1, on the reverse strand, counting down.
AGCATGACCGCCGCGAAAGTTGCGCTCTGCGATTTCCACCACGCTTGCTCAGCGCGGCAATTATGGGCAAAATTATCTCATTTTTAGGGAAGCCTATGTCCAGCAGTGGACTCTTACAATGTCTTCCACTTTTGTTGTGTTACTAATTTCTTCTGCTCTTATTCTATGTTATAATGTGACTTCAAGCATTCTTTCCATCACCCTATGACACATTCGGAGTTTAATAACGTGTTTCTGAGTCAATGCCCATATTTTACACTTGTATATAAAGCGAGGCAGCACACACGAGTTGAACACTTTTCTTTTGCCTATCATCGGGAAGTGCTTACTTTTTAATATTTCTTTCAGTCACCAAAATCGTTTATATTTATTGACTATTTTTTTCTCGACTTCTGAAATAACTTAGGCCACTTATATTATTGACTCGGAAACTGGAACTGATAAATATTTTAGATATACTACTGGGTTAGTACTCAAAAACTTTATATCAGCCATAGAAAGTCCACTGTTGGACATAGGTTTCGCCAGGAACCCTTTCTTTTAGCATGGGTTTTTGCCCATAATTGCCACAAAGTAAGGGGTGGTAAAATAACATTGTGTAATTACACGGAAATATTATTATTGTAAATAATGTATATTGTAAATTAACTTCAGTGCCATTTTTTGATTATGGTAATATAATCACTATTCTTGTTTTTCTTTTACATTTATATATTAATTTTTAATGAAAATATACATTATTATATGGTCGATTATTGCATAAAAATATTTTAATACTGGAATAGAATTGTGGTAAAGAAAAATTGTTTTCTATAAAGCGTCAAAGTACATTTGTTAGGTATTAATATAATCTTAATAATCTGCGGTGAGGTACTGGCGCTGCCGTGGGGTACCAGCGAAGTAGACTAGTACCTCCCTCTGTACCAGGTATCGTAAGAGGCGACTAAGGCGCCGCCGTATAGCCGCTGCGAAAGTTGGGCTCGGCGATTGTCACCACGCTTACCCAGTGCGGCAATTATGGGCAAATGGCCCCCTATCATGGGGAGGCTTATGTCTAACAGTGGACTTTCTATGGCTGTTACGATGACGATGATAATGATAATTTGGGATATATATACTATTTTATCTTTCAAACTTCATACACAGTAAGCAAAATTTTATTACAATTGCTTCATTTGTTTAGAAGTTCATTCAAGACAAACGATATTTGCCCAACATTTTTATACATAAAGATATACCTATATAATATCTATGATTTAATGAAATAGCATAGACACATTTATTTTTTTTAATCGTGCTGATCGCGAGTATTACTGCGAAGATACGAAGTCGACGATACCTAAGCTGACTGCAGACTGAATGCGATTAAATTATCATTTGAGTTAATTACAATGTCTATTTAACGCACACTGCGTATATGATTAACATGTCCGTTAACTCAACGGCTTTTAATTCCTGTCTGTGAAAGTTAATGGTGTAATAAACTGGTTAATCTCTAAAATGCCGTGTGGCGGTTATAAGTCTAGCTAGGTGAATGCTGGTAGTTGTAATTTAATATATTCACTTAACATCTGATATATTGAACTGAATCCGTGATAAGTCGCTTAAAGCACTTGTATTACAGATATCAGACAACAGAGGAATGATTATACCTAATTAATTGTATACATAATTCCTCCGGACATAAATAATGATCAATGGGATTGAACCCAGGACCTCTACCGAAAAGATAGCGCCAATAAGATCCTCGAAAATTATGACCCGATAGCGCAGATGGTAATGATCCTGTCTTGTACGCCTATGATCGTGGGTTTGATTCCCACTCAGGACAAATATTTGTAAGATGATGTTTATGTTTGTTCTGTGTCTGGATGTTGAATAAATGTATTATTAGTATATTTGTGATTCATCTGTTGTCTGAAATCTGTAATACGAGATCTTTGAGCGATTTATGACGGATTCAGGCCAATGTGTGAGATGTTGTGGAAATTATTATGCCTGTGTGAGTTTCACAAACAAGCGTACAGTCGTCGTACCACAAACACGTTGTACTCGAAGATAACTGTGATTCAACAGTAATGTCACTGCCTCCATCACCCTTCAAACCGCAATACAGCAATGCGAACACTGCTATTTTACGGTAGAAATAGGTGAGAGTGAGTTAAAAATGCGGGCGACCTTTATTGATCTACCTCTTCTAAAATTATTATTATTATTACTAATAAATATATATGTCCTTTTCTATGTGACATTACGATTTATGTTGTCCTGTCAATTTATATGAGTGCGATTAAATGTGAATAAATTACTTATTATATTTTGAACTAGCTGTACCCGCGACTATATCCACGTGGAATTATGACTTTGGACAGCATATTATCTTTCGAACTACAAACTTCCGCGCAGGGCACGCAACGAACGTACATTTTTCACCCTTTTCCCACATTTTTAATCAATGCTCCACTCAATTTGGACGTAGCGTGATGTTATATAGCCTAAGTTACTACTGATTACGTAAACTATCGGCCAGTAAAAGTCCCGTCCAAATCGGTGCAGCGGTTCCAGAGATTAGGCGGAACAAACAGACAAAAACTGTAAAAAAAATGTTGGTTTGTGTACCGTATATACATTCATATGTATGTAATAGAGAGCGGTTATTTTAAAATTACAAACAGACACTCTAATTTTTATTTGTATGTTTAGATGTCGATGGATATCCAGCCAAATTCAAAATGCATGTGACAGATACGATTTGTATAAAAATAGTACGTCTTAGTTTTCACCCGCTATTGAATACATATCAGTATTTTCTTAAACACCCAATAATTGATAGACAATCCCGCAATGGTCGCCAATGCGTGACACAGGCGTATATGATCACGCTCACAACGGTTATAATTTTTTTTTATGAAAGTGCATCAATGTAATTCTCATTTGCATTAATTAAAATAGCCGTCTGTCAATATCTAAGAATGTGAGCGATAATTTGCATATTAAATTGAACAGTTTTATGTGCTTCGTTTGGTCTCAAGTCGGTTACAATTTGCGATTTGTGAACGGTATTCTAGTCAATGTGACTACGTAATATTATCTTACATTTACTAGTTCCATCATCATGATCATACCAGCCATTGAAAGTCCAACGCTGGACATACGCCTACTCAAGAAAGGGGGATTTTGCCCATAATTGCCGCGCTAGGCAAACGTGTTGGCAGTCGAATATCGCAGCTTTCGCGACGGGGATGCCTTTGCCAATCCCTGTGCATTTGAGCTGCATTGTCTCGGATAGATATACCGCCATCTGGCGGTTCTGGTACCATAGTCACCTTTTACGACACCTGGTACAGGGGGAGGTACCATTCTACTCTGCCAGTTCTTCACGGTTTAACTTGTTTGAAGATAATTATAAATATACTTAAAATCAACGGCTCTTAAACGCGTTTCACTTTCACGTTTTATGGCAATCCCTTCGGCTATCAACAGCTATTTTTAAATGTCCAATTGTTGTGTCAGAATCTACATACATACATATATCACGCCATGTCCTACGGGGGTAGAGACTATGGATCTCCGCTTGTTACGATCTTGGCATACCTCTACTTGCGCTAGTCCTTTCATACAAGTTCGTTTATTCTTGGTACTTCTGACTTGGCCCGTCTTTAATTTCTCTTCTACCTGGTTAAGATATTTCAGAATCTTTTAATCATATATGTAATCGCTATTTTAATTAAATTTAATATTAAGTACACCTTATTAACAGAAGTATACCTTAAGTGTGGATTTGATTTATGAATTAAGATATATTGGTACATATAAAAAGGAATTGTTTTTACACAACATCATTGTCGTCACTAAATCACTTAAAGCACTTGTGTAACGGGCATCAGACAGTAGAGCAATCATAAATATATTTCTAAAGTACATATTTTTAATACCCAGTCGCAGAACAAACACAAATGTTATTATATTAATATTTATTCTGGGTGGAGATGGAACCTAAGTTTCTTGACGCATAAGGTATCATTCCGAATCCAAAACATCTGCATATGTATTCCAAAGACGATTATACATCAACTTTCTTTCTCATTATCACAATCGCACACATACAAAAGATTTAGTAAAAAAATTAATGCATACCTAACACCTATAATCCTACCCAACCCTAAACTAAAAATACCTACCTATTAAAAAAATTATGTAAACATAAATTTATTTAAAACTAAGCTAAAATTGTATTGAGAGTCGGCTAATTGTATATTATTTATTTAAGCTATGATAAATTCTGTATCTCATTGTAAATTAAATGTAATTTTTAAAAATAAGTTTATAGTAAATGTAATTTCTCAGGAATTACATTACTTAATTCTTAAGTTTTCAATTTATGTTTATTAAATTCCATAAAACTACTACCGATATTATTAAAATGCCGATGGAGTATAGTTGTCTATCCATTTGTTATTTCATTAAACTTTGCTCTTGCCTTAATATGAAAATTTTACCTAAAAAAATTTATTGTTTTGCTAATGCACTGCAACAAGACAAGTTATTTTCAGTCGAGCTAATAAATTTTAGTCACTAAAATAGGTATATATATGCTTATAACCATAATATGTCAATAAAAAGTTATACCTAGATGGAATTTTATTTAATATTTAACACCTATTGTTAAAGTTCATTTCTCAATGTTTTGCATTCATAAAATTATATAATTCGTGGGATAATGGTAGAGTAGAATAGTATACTGATATAAGCGGGGATGGGTAGCAACATGCCGAGTGCGTCAATTATGAAAAAAAAAATCTTTGAGGTAGACCTCAAACACATGGCGTCCGCATTGATACCTAACTCTCATCTATTTCTATCTATAAATAGAACAACCAGACATTGAACAAATACATATATCCATCATATAAATGTCTGTCTTGAGCGGGTCTCAAACCCACGACCCTTATTGCACAAGATAGAAGCACTAACATAAGCACCATCGGTCCCATTGTGTTTGTTAATTTTATGTAGGTTTAAAATTATTACACCTATACATATATGTAGTATAAGCATTATATAATTAGTTATATATATGTACAATACACCTGTAAATGTATACATATATATATATTTATTTTTATAGGCAATAAAAAATAAAATAATAATTATTATACTTTTCTTCTGCTAACCTATAGTGTGTCTTTCATTTTCAATTACAGAACAGGCACACACTGATCAAAGAACAGAACACCGCACGCACCGGCGAGTGCGTGCAGTCCTTGACCCCATACCGCGTACCAGTCGGAAGTTCGGGAGAGCGGAACCGACCCCCAAGATGGCCAATCAAGTTGAGATCTGTGCGTTAGACGCGTTCGAGAATGATCGCTGTCTGTCTTGTTCATCCTAAAAGTCCAACCTCCTTACATAGTAAAGGTTAATTTATTTTTTCTTTCATCATCATCTTACCAGCTTTTAAAAGTCCACTGCTGAACACAGGAGGGGGGGGATTTGCCAATAATTACCCTGTTGCGTGAGCATGTTAGCAATCGCAGAGCGCAGCTTTGGCCCTCTAAATTTTAGCTACACCATTTCGAATCGATATACCGCCATCTGTCGGTTCCAGTACCTCAGTTGCCTCTCACGACACCTCGTAAAGGTGGAGGTATTATTTTACTCTGCCGGTACCTCACAAACAATGTTTTAATCCTAACTTTGCTAGGTTTAGGATATACAGTGATATGATTACAAACAAAAACCTATAGACCTAATTTTCTCGATACCCACTTTTCAGGGCACTTTAGTTGCAAAAAATGATTTAATTACAACTAACTTAAGTCTTGTATAATTATATTAATTAACTGTT